>PVJC01011757.1:0-40984 GCA_004026665.1 Murina feae
GATCAGCTGCCTCCTGTACACCCCCTACTGGGCAATAAGCCCGCAGCCCAGGCATGTGCCCTTGACCTGATTCAACCTGGGACCCCTTCACTCCGCAGGCCTACGCTCTATCCACTGAGCCAAATCGGCTAGGGCTGTATATGTGAATTTTTTTAATTAAAAAGGTAATAGGAGCTCAGTGAAGCAAAACTAGCATTACAAAAACACATAAAGGCATGCCTGGCATACCTCTGAGGACGGATAGGTAGATTCTGGTTGCACTAGTTGCCTTGGGCAAGAGAACTGGTGAGGGGTTCACTGCATTTCTTTCTGTACTTTTTGAAGTTTGAATGCATTATCCAAAAAGATAATAGAAATAATAACAGCCACACATAAAATAAAAAAAGAATGTGTTTTTGTATGTTAACTTTTAAAAAAGAATCCTCCCCTCACCACCTCCCTCAGTTTTGCCCCTGACTCAAATGAGCAGTTTGGTTTGTATCTTTAAAAAATATATTTTTCATAGTTTGTATCTTTTTGGGCCTCTGTGCTCAGACATTGCATATTTCTCTCTCTCTCTCCATATATATAAATATTTGTTTTTTAAAAATAAAGATGGGATTATATTATATGCACAGTTTCTGTAGCATGAACACAGACTGTTATTTTAAAATGCTGGATGTTTTGGGGTTTTCTTCTGCCTGAGGTGCTTATTATAAAAATCAAAGATCACAGAGTCAAGTAAACATAGGAAGGAAAGAAAGTCTAAAAGAGCACCATCTATTTCAGATTTTAAACACAGAGCCAGAGGTCAAGAAAGAGCTCAGCTGGCAGCAGCCATGGTCATCATCAAGTTGGATAGGAGAATGGGTGGGGGGTATACAGGGGGCTTATCTATCAGCATAGTATGTATTTTTGTATGTTAACTTTTAAAAATACATTGTGTAATAAAATTAAAAAGAAAAATACAAAAATGCTGGAGGACTATGTCCTCCCTCCAAAAAACCCCACAAAAAAACAAAAACATGGGGGAACAAAAGTGCAAAATGCAAGTTTTCTATATCCTCATAGTTAACAGCCTGCTGCATAGTCTTCAGACTGTCCCCTTCCTCCCCCCATGTGGGTGCACGCACACATGCACACATTTTTATAAAAATGATAACATACTTTCTTTTTTAAATAACAGCTTTATTGAGATATAATTTATATACCATAAAGTTGGCCTTTTTTAAGTATATAGTTCTGTGGTTTGAAGATTTGGAGTTGTACAACTATCACCACTCTAATTCCAGAGCATTTTCATCACCCTGAAAAGAAGCCCGGAACCCAGCATAGTCACTCCCTGCTCCCCACGGGCAGCCATTCATCTGTCTACTTGCTGCCTAGATTTGCCCATTCTGAACATTTTGTATAAATGGAATCATAACTATGAAGCCTTTTGTGATTGGCTTCTTTCACTTAGCGTGATGTTTTCAAGGTACATACATGTTGTAGCCTATGTCAGGACTTCATTCCTTTCTTAGTTGAACAATATTCCCTTGTGTAGATATGCCACATTTTGTTTATCCTTTATCAGTTGGTGGACACTTGGGCTGTAGATTTTATTTGGCAGGTTCTTTCTTTCCTTTACAAGATGTCTTTACCATGTCAGTGAGTCTCACTGTCTTTCCATCCTTTTTAATAGCTTCATGCTTTATGTTATCTTATTCCTTTATGTGTATGTGATGGTCGGGACTTCAGGGTGCCTTTGGAGACCCCTGGTTCCTCTTCCTGTCACCTGCTTTCTTCCTCCAGGGAGTCTGCAGTGCTTGAGGAGGTTCTGGTCACCTAATCCATGGCTCAGTTTTATAGATGATAAAATAGAGCTTCTGGGAGCAGAGGGGTTCACTCAGGATCACAAATGCAGTGTTGTCGGGTTCCCAGAGTTCAGCTTCCTGCTGAAGTCACAGCCCCTCCCACTTAGCTTGTTGATAAGCAAGCTCAGATCGTCAGCCTAGAGCCTAGAGCCCTCCCCTCAACCACTCCACATGGAACTTCACCTGGGAGCAACCCCTCCTGGGCCCCATTTGTGGGAAGGGCTGTTGGTGAGGGGACTTGCTTTGTGGCTCTCACCCCATAAAACAAGTCTTGGTACCCCGCGTCTGAAATATCAGCCTCTGCAGACCTGCTCCATTTGCATTTCAAAAGGTGTCTAGGATTTGGTTGGACTTGAAGAGCCCATCTGGAGTTCATCTTCCTGGCTCTGTGGTTTCTGCCTGGGCTGCACGTTAGAATCACTTAAGGAGCTATTTTAAAATACTAATATCTGCGACCTAGCCTGGGCCAATTATATCAGAATCTCTGGGAGTGGGACCTTGTGTTTTTTATTATTTCTTTAGGTTCCCTAGGTAATTCTCATGTATACCCCGATTTCCAACCACCGTGCTACCTCATCAAAGAAGGCCCATTTTCTCCTTCCAGGTCCCTGGAACTAGATCTAGAGCTATTCCAAGACCTGGTCCCAGGTCAGCTGTGGATTTGCTGTAGGACCTGGCTCTCACCTTCAGTAAAGGGGGGAGGGGCTTGGATTAGACCAGTAGCCCTCCCCTTCATGTATTCCCACCACACGAGAGCATTCTCAGAAAACACCTCCCAACCCAGAAAGTCAGAAGCAACCCAAGTGAATCATCCTGCTTCAAAGGAAGACATGCTCGGTGGAATCATGCCTCTAACCGAGTGACTCTGCAACACTGCGAAACTTCAGTAATGATTATTGTACCCTTTCCCCCTCGAAACCCCTTAGGCAAGTCCTGTTCACATGCTTGCTAGAGATGTATAAGCATTGCTGTTGCTCTGTAGCTTCAGCAGAATGTGCTGTGCGATGTTTGTATTTTTGCCCTTCTGACAGGTGTCTCGGTGTAGTTTGCATTTCTCCATTGAACAGTGTTAAGCACCTTCCTGTGCTTAGGAGCCACGTACCTCCCTTTTCCTGAAAACTGTTTTTCATGTCACCACCCCACTTTTCTATAGGTTTGTTGGCTTTTTTAATTCTCTATTTTGTGAAGCTCTTTACCTATTTAGAATATTGACCCTTTGTCAGTGTTATGAGTTGCAAATATTTTTCCCAGTTTGTCATTTATTTTTGCTTTCCTTAAGACGTATTGTATTTCTACGTCAATTTGGCTTATCTGATCAAATGTGTCCGTTTTCTTCCCCTATCACTTCTGGATCTTTGAGTCATGACTGCGTGTTATAGTCTTCTTTTCCTTTCATCTGCATGAGACTTCTGCAGTTTACATTGAGATCAGTCCCTCATCGTTTCCAAGGCTCCTGGGGATTATGACTTGTTGCATCCATATTCGTTCATTCTGGGCTGAAGTCCCACTAGAATGCCAGTCCCATGAGGACAGGGTTTCCTCTGAGGTGGAACTTCTCGTGCAGAGACTATGGAAGGTCCCCTTGGGAATAACGTGGAACAGAGGGAGAGTGGGGCTGTGGAGCCGTCAGACCTGTGGCTCAGCCAGTCTCATGGGGAGCTCTGGAGCGTGGATGGCCCTGGATGGCCCATTAGAGCTGCTCCGAGGTGAGGCAATGGAGCGTGGACCAGTCATGAGATGTGGGCTGCCGTCAGTGCCCAGCACCTAATAGGTGCTCAGGATGTCTTTGGTGAGTGACTGTCAAGAACAGAAACCCAGATACCCGGTCGTAGCCAGGCCGACTGTATCCAATGTGGTGGTGGGTGAGAGGGGAGGCATCCTGGTCAGGTGTGTTCTGAATCGTCTCACGAAGTGCCTCTGACCTGTCCCCTATTTGCAGCTCGCTGAGTGGTCTTGACTCTGGCTCAGCAGTTGGTGCTGGTCAAGGCCTGGAGATGGCTGGGCTGCGTGGAGAAGGGGCCTCAGTGAAACTGCAGGCTCCATGACTTCTCTTTGGATGCACATCACCCTCCAGTCCTGACTTTTTTTAATTCTCCCTCCAGCATTCCTTGAAGAAAAGAGGAACGCGTTCCTTGGGAAAGACAGACAAGAAGCCTTCGGTGCAGGTACTTCCCAGCAGTTCCCACAGACCCTAGTGCAGCCTCTGCTGGCAGGTTTTAGTCTTAAGGCTTAAGGCCTAACTCCAAGTGGCCTGGGAGTTTCTCAGAGATCCTCACCCCTCTCTAGCTTTTATTCCATCCTCCCCTTGTTCCTTTCCTTAGCTTTGCTGTCCACTTCATTTCCCAAAGCCATGCCCTGAACCCGTGATTCTCACACACTCAGATAGTTAAAGTGCTATATGTAGCATAGGCCAGGCATAGAATACTGTTAGCCTCTGGTGCTGGATTGTCAGGGTGCCAGACATTTTCCATACATTATTTCATTTAATCCTCTCCATGGCTCTGTGAGGGAGGGATTGCTATTGTCCCATTTTACGGGTGAGGAAATTGTCGTAGTAATGTTAGTAGTGGTAGTAACAGCAATAGTCATCTTGGTAAAAAATGTTGCCTACTTCAGGAAGCCTTCCTGGACTGCCCAGGTTACGGGTAGTGCTCCATCCTTGCTGCTTTATCAGTGTTCCACTCTCTACTTCTCTCTGGACCCCAGCTCCTTGAAGGTTGGGAGTTCCTCTGCTTTTATTCCTGTGTCTCCAGCTCATAGTTGGTGCTCCCAGAAATGCTATGGCTGGTACTGAGCCTCCTAACACTAATCTTCCTGGGTTCTCTCTGTCCCTGTGCCTGTCGGGCCCCAGGAGGACAGTGCAGACCTGAAGTGCCAGCTGCACTTTGCAAAGGAGGAGTCGGCCCTCATGTGCAAGAAGCTCACCAAGCTGGTCAAGGAAAACGACAGCATGAAGGAGGAGCTGCTTAAGTACCGCTCGCTTTATGGTGATCTAGACAGCGCCCTGTCGGCCGAGGAGCTGGCAGATGCACCCCACTCGCGGGAGACCGAGCTGAAGGTGCATCTGAAGCTGGTGGAGGAGGAGGCCAACCTGCTGAGCCGCCGCATTGTGGAGCTGGAGGTGGAGAACCGAGGCTTGCGGGCCGAGATGGACGACATGAAGGATCACGGTGGCAGTGGCGGGGGCCCGGAGGCACGCCTGGCCTTCTCTGCGCTGGGGGGCAGTGAGTGTGGGGAGAGCTTGGCAGAACTGCGGCGACACCTGCAGTTTGTGGAGGAGGAGGCGGAGCTGCTGCGGCGCTCCTCGGCCGAACTCGAGGACCAGAACAAACTGCTGCTGGGCGAGCTGGCCAAATACCGCTCAGAGCACGAGCTGGACGTGACGCTGTCAGAGGACAGCTGCTCTGTGCTCAGCGAGCCCTCGCAGGAGGAGCTGGCAGCCGCCAAACTGCAGATCGGTGAGCTCAGTGGCAAAGTCAAGAAGCTCCAATACGAGAACCGCGTGCTCCTGTCCAACCTCCAGCGCTGCGATCTGGCCTCCTGCCAGAGAACACGGCCAATGCTGGAGACGGATGCTGAGGCAGGGGACTCTGCCCAGTGTGTGCCCGCTGTCCTCGGTGAGGCCCATGGCCCCCATGCCACCCGGCTCTGCAGAGCCAGGGAGGCTGAGGTGCTGCCCGGTCTGAGGGAGCAGGCCGCCCTGGTCAGCAAGGCCATTGACATCCTGGTGGCCGATGCTAACGGCTTCTCAGCTGGCCTCCGCCTGTACCTGGACAATGAGTGTACCGACTTTCGGCTGCACGAGGCCCTCGACAACAGTGAGGGCCCCAGGGACACCAAGCTCATCCATGCTATCCTGGTTCGGCTGAGCATGCTGCAGCAGGAGCTTAACGCCTTCACGCGGAAGGCGGACACGGTCCTTGGGAGTTCTGCCAAGGAGGCGCAAGAGCCCTTCTCGTCGCTGACCCCTTTGGGCTCCCAGGGACCCTCCAAGGAGATTCTTCTGGCCAAAGACCTTGGCTCAGACTTCCAGGTAAGAGGTCCAAGTCACAGGCCTTGTTACTTTTTTTTGGATAGAACCTTTTTTACTGAAGTGCAACACACAGAGGGGTACACAGAGCACAGGCGCAGAGCTTAGGGTTTTCCCAAGGTGAGCACAATTGTATAATCGTTGCCCAGAACAAGAACCAGAAAACGACCAACACCCTCCTCATGCCCCTTTCCAGCCACGGTGCCCCTGCCCAAAGGTAGCCTCCTGATTTAGTTTGGTCTGTCTTTGAACTTTATATAAATAGACTCATCCAGTTCACATTTGTGCTTGGCTTCCCTCACTCACCATGTGTTTGTTGTCACATGTGGCAAGAGTTCGTTAATTCTCTTCACTGGATACAATCTCATCCAGTGAATATGCCAAAATTCCTTACTCATTTACTACTGATAGATATAGGGCTTGATCCTGAGGCCCTGCCTTTTTTCAGGTTGCCCTTTCTTCTTTTCTTGTTTCTTTCACAATTTTGTATTTTAAAATGAGTATTATTAAAACAAAGAACTTTTCTTCAGGTCATATGCAAAGGCCAGAAACTTGGCTTTCTAAAGATAATGAATGAACTTGTATGTCTGGATGTCTATACCATATTACTTACAAAAATTAAAAAAGCAAATGTATTTGTCCCCTGAAAAAGCATTATTGACAAAGTAGTCCATAAACATTCAAAGCATTTCAGAAGCACCTGAGTAAAAGATGAATGCCTTCTCCCGGCCAGGGTGTGGGTCAGTGGTTGAGCATAGTCCTATGCACCAAGAGATCACAGGTCACAGGTTCAATTCCCAGTCAGAGCACATGACTGGGTTGCTGACTCAATCCCCAGGGGGTGGCCAGTCAATGATTCTCTCTCATCATCGATGTTTTTAACTCTCCCTCTCCCTTCCTCTCTGCCTAAAAATCAATAAAAACATATTTTTTTTTTTTTAAATGAAAGCCTCCTCTTACCTGCTTCTCACTCCCTACAGGACTGCTTTTAACAGTCTGGTGCAACTCTGGCCAATACAGTGGCCGCTAGCTACATGTGGCTACTTAAATTTAAATTAGTAAAAATCATATACAATTGAAAATTCAGTTCCTCAGTCGCGGTAGCCACATTTCAAGTGCTCAGTAGCTGCATGTGGCAAGCAGTATACATCTGTAATATTCCATCACCATAGCATGCCCTTCTAAATCTTTCTCTACATAGACGTGCATATATTTATTTTTTTCACCCATGTTGTCTTTTATTATACCTACTGTTACCACACCAATTATTTTTCTCTTGCAGTGTATCTGTTGGTTCATTTACTTAAGATGCTGTGTGTATTGTTCATGCTCTTTTTGTGTTCAGTGCTGGAGGTGCCATGTTAAGCAAAAACAGATAGGAATCCTCCCTCCCACCCCTGGCCCATATCGTCTGGTAGGGAAGAGAGATGTTAATAAAAAGATACCAGTGGATGTGAAATTACCAGCTGAGGTGAGGGCTTTCAAGGAAAGGTACTTGGTTCTGTGAATAAGGCACTTGACCTAGACCCTGGGTCAGGAAAGGCCTCTGATCTGAGCTGAGACAAGAAGGATGGGTTACCAGGAGAAGAATGTTCTGAGCAGAGGGAACAGCCTGTGCCAAGGCGTCGTGGCCGAAAGGAGCATGGTGTGTCCAGGAACTAAGAGAAGGAGCGAGGCAGGACTGCTGAGAGCATCGGGAAGGTTTGAGCTCCAACCTAAGAGCAATGGGATGGGTCTTGTCATGTCTATACGGAGAGATGTAGCTCTTTCCTTTTCACCACTGCACAGTGTAGCGGTGCCATAATTTATTTAATCGGTGACCTATTGATGCTGCTTGTTTAAGCAAGCAGACTGCCCCATGTTAGGTCACCCTCTTGGTTCCTTTTGAGGTAGGAATGAGCTGGGACCCCACATGTAGTAGGATAGTTGAGGCTGGCTCAGAGATTTAGGCACAGGACAGACAGTCACAGGATCAGTCTTTCGCTGTCCACTTACCCAGTCATTCATCCTGTTGGTAAACATTCATGGAGTGGTTGCACTGCCCTACCCAGGGCTAGGTCTGGGCTACAGAAGTCCCAGCCCTCAGGTGGGTGATCAGAGCCTCTTGTGGAGCCCAGAGGCCTGGGGTGGGGCTGTTTAGGGCACTCCTTGGGCCCATCCCCATGGTTATTGTGGTCTCTTCTGCCTGTGCCTTCAGGTACAGCCACCTGACTTCAGGGACCTGCCGGAATGGGAGCCCAGGATACGCGAGGCCTTCCGCACTGGTGACTTGGACTCCAAGCCCGACCCCAGCCGGAGCTTCAGGCCTTACCGAGCTGAAGACAATGATTCCTACGCCTCTGAGGTGGGCCTCGTCCTGAGCAAGCAGTGGGGTGGGTAGGAAGAAAGTATCTGGGGCTTCCCACAGCAGCAGGATCTGTAGGGAATCAATCAGCTAGTGATGATGTGGGTTTTGAGTATCCCGTTTGGTTTCAAGCTTCCCGGGAGCCAAGACAAAAAGGGAGGCAAGGAAGCGTAGGCCGTTCTCATGGCCTGATAAAAGGGAGCTTATAAACGCAATGATTTATGGCATTTAATGGAACCACTAATGTATGTACAGGAAGGCAGCAGTCTCTACTGTCAGACGACTGGGTTCACATTGTGAGTTCACTGTGAACTGTCTGTAAATCGCTTGACCTCTCTGATCCTGTTTCTCGCCTTTAAAATAAAGCGATCCCTCATAGTATGTTGAAAGTATTAAATATACAGAAAGCCTCAGCTGGAGCCTGGTCCATGCTGGGTGAGGAGGAGGAGGATGACACATCACTGGGCCTCAGGGACCTACCATTGTGACTGTGTGACTTTGGGCAGGGACATGGTCTTACTCTGATGAGCTTTCCCGCCTGTAACGTGAGAGGATTAGAGTTGGTAGTGGCTGTGGAATTGCTAGGGTTCTCTGATCCTTGAGGGCTTCTGGCAGGTTCCAAGCCTTTCCCAAACCTGCAAGCAAAGGGTCCTATCGCAGATAATAGGGGAGTGAGGGCCTGTGCTGGGAGGTGGGAGCAGGCGGGGAGAGGTCAAGAGGGGGAAAGGAGACACACATAGTATTTCCAACAATAAAGAATTAAAAAGAGAAGAAAAGGGCCCTGTAGGCGGCATTGGACCACCTACCTGAGATTCCCAAACCACGGAGAGCCCTGGGTGTTCCCCACCCTGAGCATTCTTTTCTGAGCATGCCTGGGAAGGCACTTTGGAGTCCTAGGAAGGCCAATAGGCGATCTATGCAGAGTGAGTAGCTCCCTTGAAGTTGAAAGATCACTTTCTCTAAGTGGCTAGAGTTTCCAAGCAGCCATGGCCAAAGAGGGGAGGGGTGGAACCAGGAGATACTTAGCTCTCCTTTTCTGAGAAAAGGAAATAGGCCAGCTCACCTGCAGAGAAAATAATTTCCTGCATGCGTTCAATGATTGCTTCATTCAGCCCCTCTTGATGGAGCAGTTGCAATCTGCCAGGCCCTGTGTTGGGTCTTAGTTCACCGAGAACACTAGAGACAGCAGATCTAGCCCTATGAGGATTTTAAATACAAAACAGGAGTATAAACTTCAAGTCAGTGCCTTCCACTGCCAAATTTCTACATTATTGGCAAGATGAAAAGCATGTGTTTTTTCCATAGAGGGACATCTTGCCATGCCTGGGAAGGTTTTGTGTAAGGGTGGAACTGACATTTCCTTTTCTTCCCCTCCTGCTTAACATGACACCATAAAAATTTCCCTCGGTTATTAGAAATACATAAAAAATTTTAAAGTGAAGTGCAATATGCATACAGAATAGCACTTGCATTGTAAGTGGACAGCTCAAGTAATTTCCGCAAACGGAGCACTCCTGTGCAATCAGCAAGCAGATGAGTAAACGAGCATGACCTGCCCCGGGAGTGCTCTGTGCCCTCTTCCAGCCACCATCCTGATTTCTAACAGAATAGATTAGTTTTGCCTGGTTGGCTACAAATACTTATAAGCACAATTTCCTGTGAAAATTGTCTTTTTCTTAAGATTTTTTGTCTTTTTCTGAAGATATTTTTTATAGCAGCAAATAGCTAAACAAAGTCTCTAAGCGCCGTTGCATAAAGATAGAAAGAAGAAAGTCAAGATCCTAAGATTATCACACAGTAACTACTGTTCACATTAGTGTGTGTCCATGCCCTTCCTGTTTTTCTATTGAGATATATCTTTTTAAACTCTTTATTGAAGTATAGCAATATACGTATAATATGAGAATACACATACAATAAAGGACATCATCCGTAAGGATATAGTTAATGGATCTTACCTATGTATAGACCCATTTAACACATATATTGATTCTCATCATTATTATGTAAGTTGTTTGTAATTTTTGCAGTTATAAACAATGTGATAGTGAACATTTTTTGCAAATCAAACTCAGTTTCCACAATATATTATTTTCAAGTAACATTTAAAAAGACACATTATCGCCCTGACTGGTTTGGCTCAGTGGATAGAGCATCGGCCTGTGGACTGAAGGATCCCAGGTTCGTTTCCGGTCGAGGGCATGTACCTTGGTTGCAAGCACATACCCAGTGGGGAGTGTGCAGGAGGAAGCTGATCGATGTTTCTCTCTCACCAATGTTTCTAACTCTCTATTCCTGTCCCTTCCTCTCTGTAAAAAATCAATAAAATATATTTTTTTAAAAAATAAATAAATAATCAAAAAAATAAAAAGACACATTATCAAGTTAAAATTGTAATAGTTAGATTTGACATGAACTGTTTTGTTTCGTCATCATGATGAACCGGTGAGGTAGGGTCAGCCATTGTACTCGATTTGTACTTGAAGGACAACCTGGGTCTGACTTACTGCTGTTGCTCTCCTACCATGGTTGTCCTCTGACCACAGCTTATCCCCTCCTCTTGTTCTCTCCCTCCTGATTATTATGTCCCTCACCCCTACCCCAGATCAAGGAGCTGCAGCTGGTGCTGGCCGAGGCCCACGACAGCCTCCGGGGCCTGCAAGAACAGCTCTCCCAGGAGCGGCAACTACGGAAGGAGGAGGCTGACAACTTCAACCAGAAAATGGTCCAGGTGCGTGGTGCTCAATGCCCTACCTACACTTACTCCAACCTCCCTTCCCTGATTTGAAGACAGATACCTCAGAGGTCCACAAGTCTTAAGAAGGCAAGAATGTCAGGGGAAACCTGAGTTTTCCTGCTCCATAGTTGTGGAGTGTCACTGCACGTGTGATCACACATTAGCTGTGCTGGGCTGAAATCCGGGGCTTGTCATTGGCTGCCTTTGTGACCTCCTGTCTCGTCTCTGAGTCTGAATTTTCTGTCTATGAAGTACTACCCCCATCAGAGCTGAAAATCTATAGCCGAAAAGCCATAGGTCTGGCTGGTAATCAAGACACTAATCCTACTAATAGAAAGCATTTATTAAGCCCTTGCTATATGTCAGGCCTGTGTAGTGCACTTTCCACACATTATGTCCTTTAATCTTCAGGTTTTTCTTTATGCTGTGTCCCCATTTTACAGATGGGGAAACTGATTCCCAGAGAGCTGAGGTGCTTTTGCCCAGGGTTGCACATCCAGGCAAAGTGAGGCTAGGATTCTAATCAAGGTCTCTGGCTCCCTCTTAACCATGACATAGCATTGCTTTCTCTAGGATATTACTCAGTCTTCCTCACTCCCAGCATGCCCTTACCGCCCCCCCCCCCCCCCCCCCCCCCCCCCCCCCCCCCCCGCCTTCATTGCTCACCCTCCCAAGTTCCTCATTAAATGTGAGTTCATGTGAAACATTGGCACGAAGTACATGCTTATTAGATTATGTCATGGTTTTTATAATCAAAGAGAGCTGGATTCAAATCCCAGCTGTTTTCACTGATTCAGTAACTAACTGCTGTTGATTTTGTGAGTCCTCTTCCCTGGAGTAGCAGAGGGCAGTGTTTAGCTCAACAGAATGAGCTGCTAGTGGTGGAGTTTCTGGCAGGAATCACCAACAAACACCACCCAGATTTTCTTCACCGCCCTTGTCGAAAGCCTGGAATGGGGTGGGGTAGTGCCCAGGAAGACAGCTGGGTTGCTCATGCTCTTGTTCACCTCGAAGCTGAAGGAGGACCAGCAGAGGGCGCTCCTGAGGCGGGAATTTGAGCTGCAGAGCCTGAGTCTCCAGCGCAGGCTGGAGCAGAAATTCTGGAGCCAGGAGAAGAACATGCTGGTGCAGGAGTCCCAGCAGTTCAAGCACAACTTCCTGCTGCTCTTCATGAAGCTCAGGTGGTTCCTCAAGCGCTGGCGGCAGGGCAAGGTTTTGCCCAGCGAGGGGGATGACTTCCTTGAGGTATGTTTCCTCTGGGACTGGGACCGGGTCGAGGGTGGTATGAGGTTGATAGGACCAGAGGGACACCCAGCTGGTATAGGCATAGCCCTGAGGCTCCTCTATAAGCTATCAGCTTGCAGGCTTCATTCAGAATGTTTGTGAGAGCCAGCTCTTTTTTTTTTTTTTTAATATATTTTATTGATTTTTTACAGAGAGGAAGGGAGAGGGATAGAGAGTTAGAAACATCGATGAGAGAGAAACATCCATCAGCTGCCTCCTGCACACCCCCTACTGGGTATGTGCCCGTAACCAAGGTACATGCCCTTGACCGGAATCGAACCTGAGACCCTTGAGTCCACAGGCCAACGCTCTATCCACTGAGCCAAACCAGTTAGGGCAAGAGAGAGCCAGCTCTTTACTGGGTGCTGTGGCAGGTGCTGGGGATAGCGTGGTGAAGAAGACAGACTGGGTTCCGGCCTCAGCAGGAGAAAATCTCCTTGGGGGGCTGGTAGGTCTCTAATTCTTGTTCATTTCCCTTTTTAACAAACCTCAGAGTCTTCAGCAGGCAAGAGTATGTACGTGGTTTTAATAATCTAGTTCTGTTGATATTCCATTATATACAAGCATAGTGTGCGTTAATGCCTTTTACTCCTTTAAGTATAACTTACACACAGTAAAGTGTGCACATCTTAAGTTGCAGCCGATGAAGTTGTATAGTGTACCCCTGTGTAGCCCCCACTGATCACAATAGAGTACATTTCTAGTGCCTCAGTCAATATGCCCACCCCAGCAGTCAGCACAATTCTGATTTCTTACACCATCACTTACTTTTGCCTATTGTAGAAGTTTATATAAATGCAGGTAGTCTTTTGTGTCTGCCTTCTTTTGCTCACTGTAAGTTTTGAGATTCATTCATGTTTTGCATATACAAATAGTTCATTTCCTATTGTTTACGTTTGACTTATGAATATACCTATTTTATTTTTAATGTTACTTTTGATATATAGCAATGGGGCTTTCCATTTTTAGTAATAGTACTTTCCTTTTTTATGTATACTTATTTAACTAGAAAGAGTAGATTGGCTTAAAAACATGAAAGAGATTAGAGGCATATTTGGATATGGCAGGAAACATGAGGAGTGGAACTTTGGGAAGGACTCCCATGGCCCTCAGCCTGTGAGAATCCTTTGTTCCTCAAAGCCCCTGTGCCCCATCGTCCCACTAACATTGCTGAGAGAAGGGAGCACATAAGGACATCATACCTCAGTCACACCCACCTGAGCTGGCACTGCTTACCTTGGCCTTTTGGGTTCAGGTGCCTCTAGTCTAGCCCAAGCTTGGAAAAAACTTGCCTGACATTCATTTGACAACAAAACCTTTATTCCATTTCATGTTCATATTCATATGTTTATAGGGGAAATACTAGTGTCTTGGAGCACAGGGTGTTATACCAGACTTTCCCAGGGTTGTTGTATAATACTAGAGGCTCAATGCATGAAATTCATGCACAGATAGGGTCCCTAGTGGCTGCCAGATGCCAGCTGGGGCCTCCCTTCCCCTGGCTGCCTGCTGCCATCTCTGGCTGGGGCAGGTCTGGTGGGGGAGAGGGGCCACGGGCCGTTGGCTGGCTGGCCCCACCCCCTGGTCAAACTCCTGGTCGAGGGGACAATTTGCATATTAGGCTTTTATTATATAGGAGGATAGAGTGTAGGTGCCATATTATTCTTCTAAATCCCAATTAATTCTGAATTCCAAGCACACCTGACTCCAAGGATTTCAGAGAAAGAGTTGTGTACCTGTGCATATAGATAGAAGGTTGTATATTTAAATACTCGTGGCCGGGGACAGAATTGGGCGGGCCCTGCCTCACCCCTCACCCCCCACCTTACACTTTCCAGCCTCTGTGCCTTCCTCACCCTAGGAACCCTTATTCATGTGATTTCTAGGACATGCTCTCGGTTTTCCTTTCACCTCATTGGTTGCTCCTTCTCCCATCTCCTTGGCTGGACCCTCCTGCTCTCCCTGACCTGACCTCTGAATGTCAGAGTCCCCAGGATTCAGCCCTCGGGCTGCATTTCTCCTTCACCTGCACTTACTCCCTTGGGGAGCTCATCCAGGCTGATGGCTTACATGGCCTTTCTTGCACATTGTGAGTCTATTCAGAATCTGACCCAGCTGCACTTGCCCTTCCCCCCAGTCTGAGTCATCACATCTTGACTGGATTGTCACAGTAGCCTCCTCACTGGTCTCCCTGCTCCTGCCATTGTATCCACTAAGTATCTTCTATTCACCTGGGTACAGGGGGTCCCAGGCAGCATGTGCTCCGTGTGGATGGTGCCCTGGGAGTTGTGTGATGTGGGGCTCTGTTGCTGCCCTGTATCTCCAGGTGACACCTAGAGGGATTCCCTGACTACCATTTCACCCGGAGAAGCAGCCAGAGTTCCTGCAGTGGCCTGGTCAGCCAGCCCTGTACTCCTTTCACTTCCTCAGACAGACTGTGCCCCCTTCAGGGCCTTTGCATCGGTTTTGTCCTTTTCTTGGAGTTCTCAACCCGCAGTTAAGCTCACAGCTTATTCTCTGATCTCCTTCAGGACTTGACCCAAAGATCACCTTGTCTCCAAGGCCTTCCTTGACCACCCATGCACAGCTCCCTTTCTTGATCTCTTTTTTCCATAGCACCTATTATTATGTGACATTCCATATATTTAATGACATTTCATACGTTTCACATACTTGTTTGTTTTCTTGTTCCTGGAATAGAAGCTAAAGGGGTTTTTGTCTGTCTTGCTCACTGGTGTATCCGCAGTTCTGAGCACAAAGCCTGGCACATGGTCGGAGTTCAGTAAATATTTGTTGAATGAATGGTGACTGTCCACCCCGGGTCAGAAGGTGGCTTCTTTCTGCTTCATTCCTATCCTGAACTAGGACCCTGGTCTCCTTGGCCAGCCCTGGACTGCTCGCCAGATTCCATCCGCAACAAACCCTGCCTCCCAGGAAATCTCCCTTCTGTTGACCTAAACCTCTGGTTCCCTTTTCTATAATCACGGGGAACCTGTGTCTCTTTTATTCCAGCCACTGTGCCTACCTTGACCTGGCCTGACAACATGTCATTTCCGAGTGGCTCCCAGAGATACCTCGTGGTGTTTGGGCTAGAGAGATGGTGGGAGGCCAGAAGTGCCTGACTCTCCAGCTGTGCTCCTGGTCTGGAGGGTGCCCAGGAGTCAAAGTTAAAATGTGGGGAATCGGTGCTCAGCTGGATGCCTCTGAGGCATCCTGCACCACAGATCTCGTTCTTTCTTCCAGGCTGGCTGTTCAGTCCACTTTCTCTCTGGGCCACTAGCCTGAATCCCCTCCTCCTGAGGTCAGACCCCCGGCATCATGCCTTCCCACCTGTTTGATGAGTGTGGTTTTTTGTTTGTTTGTTTTTTTTAAAATAAACTAGGTAAATAGCATGAAGGAGCTGTACCTGCTGGTGGAGGAAGAGGAGTTAAATGCCCAGCATTCTGATAACAAGACCTGCATGGGGGACAGCTGGACCCAAAACACGGTTTGTTCTCAGCCTGTTCCCAGTCATGTCCTGTCTCTTTCTTTGTCTGATTGATGGTCACTTTCTGCTACCTTCTCTGATCGATCTTGTACTGGGCACTAGAGCTGCAGAGGGTTGTTGCCTGGTCACTGGCCCCAGATGCTCCATGTTGTGGGGTATATACATCATCCCAGGGCAGTGGCAGAGGGCCAGATGGTGGACTGTGGAGTCACAGGAAAGAGAACAATTAATTCTGTTTGGAGTGTAGTAGACAGTGTCACAGAGAATTGGTTATAGGTGGTGGGGGTATTTTTTATATAGCTTTTATTTGATTTCAGAAAGGAAGGGAGAGGGAGAGCGAGATAGAAACATCAGTGATGAGAGAGAGAGAATCATTGAACGGCTGCCTCGCACACACCCCCTACTGGGGAGCAAGCCTGCAACCTGGGCATGTGCCTTTGACCTGAATCAGACCTGGGACCCTTCAGTCCACAGGCTGGCACTCTATCTACTTAGCCAAACCGGCTAGGGCTACGTGGTGGGTTTTGAAGGATGAATAGGAGTTTGCCTAATAGAGAATGAGGGGAAGACTATTCTGGACCAAGAAAACTATGTGTGCAGAGGTGTGGCAAAGTATTCTGGGATTCTTTACATTTTGGGATGTACATAGTGGAAACGAGGACATCAGGCTGGGGTCATAGGAAGATGGACCTTGTGGTCTGTGGTCAGGAACCCTCAAATCAAGCCATGGGTAGAGAGAACAATGGGGTCAGGCTCCCAGGGCACACACAGTGAGCTTGGGTATGGGTGGAAAACAGGCCATGGGCCAAGGAGAAGAGATTTGGGACCGAATCAGGCATTCAGGGAGGCTCCATGGTTTAGACCCCTTATCTGGCCCACAATGGGTCAGAGAGAATCCTGGGCAAGGAGAAGGATCCAGGGCCTCAAAGAAGCCAGAGCCTGGTTCAGATTTAGGCAGAGTAATTATGGCTATAACTGCAGGGTTTTATTTATGTGAGGCTGGGATATATGTTGGCCTAGGAGGTGGCCAGGTTGAGATGACTTAGCTCAGAAATTTTAGGGCTGAAAGTTCTTGGGTGAGATGACCTAGAGAGTTTGTGGGACTTGCCTGAAGCCGGACTTTGGGTGAGTGTTCCCAGCCCAGGCTCCCCTCGTGGCCCCTCTGAACGCTCCTGACCCAGGCCTCGCCCCTGTTTGCAGCCCAATGAGTACATTAAGACACTGGCCGACATGAAGGTGACACTCAAGGAGCTGTGCTGGCTGCTCCAGGATGAACGCCGCGGTCTGACTGAGCTTCAGCAGCAGTTTGCCAAGGCCAAGGCCACCTGGGAGGCGGAGCGTGCAGAGCTCAAGAATCACACCACCCAGGTGAGTCTCCCGCTGGACAGAGACCTCTCCCCCTTGTCCTGTCTCAGCCCGGCCCTCAGCTGTTGGATCTGGGAGCAGGATGTCCAAGCTTAAGTGCCTGTCTGTACCTGGTGACATCCTTCGCACGCACACCTGGATTTCAGCTGCCTGCTGTCCTCATTCTTTCCTTCCTCTCCTCACAAGGATCCCCTTAACCCCCTGCTACCTGGCTCTGTTCTGTTCCCTCTGCTCAAACTGTGGGGCTCCTCTCCCCACAACCCAGCATGACCAAAGGAGCCTTCACCAGAAGCTCTGGGGTTTGGTCTCTGCTGTGTACCTGGAGGCAGGTTGCTGCCCCGCTCTGGGCTTTGCAATGAGGCGGTGGACTTCCTCCCACTCAGAGAGAGTGCTCTAACCACCTGCTGCAGGCTACCTTCCAGTGTCATGGCCCCTTGAAGGTGAGTACACTCATTATCTCTGCTGGACAAGTGACAAAGCAAGTATAAAGGAGGAGTTAAGTTTCTTTCCTAAGATCACTCAGGGGCAGATCTGACCCTCACGCCCAAAATCTCTGCCCCTCCTGACTCCCATGATCATGCTCTCACCTTCTTCCCAATGCTCAGATTCCTGGCTTCCCTGAGCCATCATACTCTCCTGACCCTCCCTGCAGATCTCACAGCCCCTGTCCCATCTGCACATCCTGCAGTGTCCACTGTTTTTCTCCCCCTCCCCCTCTGCTAATCCAGCCATTTTAGGTGCTCTTCTCTACTGGGAACCTTGCTGGCCCCATGACGGTTAAGATCCCAGACTACAGCTTGGGGAATGTGGGCTGCCTTAATTCTTGAGGTTGTCTATTCACCTGCTGCCACTCCAAGGTCTGAGGCTGAGAAAGCCCTCACGCTGGCGGGAGCCCTGCACACAGTCATGACAGGACTGTGGGTGCGTGTCCCCACTAACCGTAAACTCTCTACCACTGGTAAGAGTTGTGAAGTATGAGAAGCAATAACTAGGAAGCTGCCATTTTATAGCTGTGGGAACTGGGAAAAGTAACTTACCTCTTTAACCGCTTCCTCCTGTGTAAAATATCAAAAGTGGTAGTCATTTGCCGAGTTTGCATGAGGATTCTGAGATAATAAATGCCTAAAAAGCCCTTAGCACTGAACGGGGTGGGTAGAAAGAGTTCCACAAGCCTTGCTTGGGAGGAGGGATTAGTTCTCAGTGAGGAGTCCTCCCAGGGAACTCTCTCCCCTGCTCCTTGCTGGTGTCCTGGAGAGAAAGAAGGCAGGAGAGCAAAGAGGTGGGGCCTCCTGATGCCAGTGTCCAAGTTGCTTTTCCTTCCACAGATAGAGCTGAAGGCCGGGAAGGGCGCTGGGGAACGGACAGGGCCCGAGTGGAAGGCCGCCCTCCAGAGGGAGCGAGAGGAGCAGCAGCACCTCCTGGCTGAGTCCTACAGTGCTGTCATGGAGTTGACACGGCAGCTGCAGGTCAGCGAGCGCAACTGGAGCCAGGAGAAGCTACAGCTGGTGGAACGGCTTCAGGGTGAGAAGCAGCAGGTGGAGCAGCAGGTAAAGGAGCTGCAGAACCGCCTGAGTCAGGTGAGGCCTGTCCCAGCCCGAGTCACAAGGGGCAGTGTTTGTAGAAAAAGGCCTGGGGTAGGTGCGCCTTCAGGCATAGCTGGATCCAGGTGCTCAGAGAATACAGTAGGAACCGAGTCTTTCTCTCTGCCAGTCTCTCAGACTTGTTTTCCTCTGTTTTTTCTTAAGCAAGCTGTCCTCAAATATGGCCACTGTTAGTTTTGTGTTCATATCCTCACAGCTTAGTGACTGCAGTGGAAAGACTTGTCCTTTCCCACAAGGCTTTGATTGGCTAGATGTGAGTCATGTGCCCATTCCTGGAGCCTGCCAAAACCCAGGAAGCAAGAGGGAAGAACCAAAGGTGGGCCCCCATGGGAAAATTGGAGTCCTCCAACCAGAAGAGGGAGCTAGGAAAAGCATAAGTGAACATTATGCCCACTACAGTTCACACCATGCACCCAGCTTAGCAGGCTGCTATGCTCCCCTCTTTATTTTGGCTTTTTCCTTTGTTTTACTTTTTATTTTAATTACATAAATCAGGACTTCATCTTTATATAAGACCCAAATATTGCAAAAGCTTATTCCAACTCACTCCTTCCCTTTCTTGCTAAATTTATATCTTTAAATCATTAATTAAATTGTAATGTACATATTGTTTACACTTTGCCTCGATAGACAGCTGTTCACAACAGGGTGTAGAGGCCGTTGTCATTCAGCTTATCTGCTCTTTAGCATTCCTGGTATTAAGACACCACCCTGATGTGATGCAACTGCTGCTTTGCTGGTTTAGCTGTTCCAGAAATGGTACCGTGAATTACCATTGTAGTAACAACTGCATCGTATTACATATAATGTCATCTATAAGGATGCCCATCAGTGGTTTCTTTTATGGTCCTTTCTCAAGTCCACCTTGTTGGTGGCTCAGAGCTGCTGCCCACTGCGCAGGTGGCTTCTGGCCCATGATGTGGGTTCTCCAGGCTGTAAAGCAGAGCCTGGGGCGGGGCCCAGCACAGAGTGGGGTGCTGCTCACCAGCTGTGCCCACCACTGATCGCCCTATTCCCCCTTGTCCAGCTGCAGAAGGCTGCTGACCCCTGGGCCCTGAAGCACTCAGACTTGGAGAAGCAGGACAGCAGTTGGAAAGAGGTGAGCAGGGTAGCAAGCCATCCATGTTCTTTGGCTCCCGGCTACACTGGGAAGTCCCTCAGTTGGGGCGGATGTGACAGGAGGAAGCTAACCCTGTCACACAGGTCACATCCAAGCCTGTGGTCTGGGACTTGGAAGGACCCTCTGCCAGCTCCATCCTCCCATGTCTGGGAGAAGGGCTGGGAGTCTGTATTCTTTTGATTTCATATGTGCCTTTCTGAAAAGCAGGGCCTCTAAGTAGCCACGTCATCTTGGGCAAGTCACTCTCCCTCTCTGGGCCTCCGTTGCCGCATTGGTAAAACAAGAATCACGTTCTGGGCTTTGGCCCAGCCCTGGTTGTGGAGATCAGTTAGGTTGCATGGGTGAAGATTGCTCCTAAGCCTCAGCTGCATCGTCCTTATAGCAACACGTTGAGTAACCAAACAGTAACCAGTCGAGTAACCAGACAGGTCCTTTCCATCAGCCCGTGTAATCCTCACGACAGCCTGAGGAAGTGGTGTGTGAGTGAGGAGACGTGGTTGCAGTGAAAACTGATTCCGGGGAACGGAGGCAGGAGAGGATTTTACTAGGGACTCCAGAGGGCTGGCAACACAGGTACAGAAAAGTGGGGACCTGCTTTGGAACCAGGTGAGACAAGCCCAGAGCAGGAACTTCCAGATCACTGCTGCCAGCTCCACAGCAGCCACTGGGAGCTGCCACCACATGCAGATTCAGTTCTAACAGACTTTTTCCTTGGGGTTCTCTCTTGGAGCTCCCATTGGCCAAGCCTGGATCACATACTTATGGGGAGGGGAGGAGCATGATAGCCAGGACCTGACCAGTCGGCATTCTAGGTCAGTGCTGACATCACTGCTGCTCTACAAGAGGAGACTCAGGTGGGGTCAGTCCCCAGAGTGACCTCCTGTCACCTTCCCTCAGGGTGTTGGTGGCCAGAACTGACACTTCTTGTCTCTGTTCCTTGACAGACACGCAGTGAAAAGATCCACGACAAGGAGGCTGTTTCTGAAGCTGAGCTTGGGGGAACTGGCTTAAAGAGGTGCTGGCATCCCCTTCACCCACTTCCCCCTGCAGCCCCACCCCCTGCTCTGCCCTGTACCTGTCCCAAGCCTTGCCTCTCTTCTCTCCCGTGCCCCATGTGCCCATCCCTGCACCTCAGCTGAGCTGGCAGAACGCAGGCACATGGTTTCTGTGCAACCCAGGCCACTTAGGAACTGGGAAACTTGGAACAATAATTCCTGTGGATGATTTTTTATTTGATTCTGGACATGGAAAACTGGGGTATCTGCATATCCTAGCTGGGAAAGAAATTATTTAGCTCTTGTCCAGGTTCTTTCTTCTTGTGTCTGTAGTTAGGAGAGTCAAGCTGGACTAACATTCCTGGGATTCATGAGCCCCTCAGGCTCTCAAGCCCATGTCACCACCATTAGGAAACCCATGAAAGGAGTGAGGGCAACAGAACCCCAAAGGGGCCATGGGAGCAGCCTGGACTAGGAAGGTGGACTTTGGAGTCAAGTGTGGGTTTTGAATTCCAGTTCTGCCCTTTCCAGCTCTGACGCTGGGTGTTGCTTCCCTTCTCTCGCTGGTGGAGAGAATAGAAGCTGCCTCCTGGAGTTCCTGGAGGGCTGAACTGTCTGATATGTGAGATGCACTGACACATGCCCAGCATCTTTAGTCATCTTTAGCCCAGCAACAGGGTGCCAGGTCTCTGCTGGGTATTTAGTGAAGTTTTAGTTTGGGTTCCCCCGAAGCAATGACAAGGACTTGAGACCTTGAGACAAGGGTTTGAGTGGAAATGATTTATTTGGGAGTAGATTCCAGGAAGCACCTAGACGTGAGACAGGGAAGGGAAGGCAGCCAGTAAAGGGCGTGTTACCATCCCACGGGCAACCTGAACTCTGTTTCACTGAAGAACTCTGGGAGCCAGAGCATAGCATGCAGCTCAGAGTTCTCTCACCCAAGGAACATGGAGCCACCAAGTCCCACCCATTGTTTGTCAAGGGCTGCATTTAGGGGCACAAACTCTGACTTTTCCCAGCTTCCACTGTGTGGAAGCCACGTGTGTCCCTGCAGTCAGCAGAAAAGGCCCTCAGATCCTCAGAGCACGCAGAGCTGGGTGTGTAGGTGTGAGTGCGTACGGAATGTGCGGCAGGGCGCTGACAGACTTCCACAAGAGGCAAGCAGGACGGTGTGGTCCCGGCCCTGGGGCAGCGCAAGAACCAGGGAGGGAGGCCAGAGGGCCTTGCTGGGGGCATGTTATCTTCCACTAACTCCTCCTCCTCTGCTCTTCCCAGGACCAAATCTGTTTCCTCCATGTCTGAGTTTGAAAGTTTGCTTGACTGTTCCCCCTACCTGGCCAGTGAAGCTTCCCGGGGCAAGAAGCTGCCCAACAACCCTGCCTTTGCCTTTGTGGGCACCCAGCCGGTGGACCCAGAGAAGGATGCCCAGGCGCAGCCACGGGACTGCAGCCACCTGGGTGCCCTGGCCTGCCAGGACCCGGCAGGGAGGCAGATGCAGCGCAGCTACACAGCTCCCGACAAGACGGGCATTCGTGTCTACTACAGCCCCCCTGTGGCCCGGCGCCTGGGTGTCCCCGTGGTCCACGATAGGGAGGGCAAGATCATCATCGAGCCCGGCTTCCTCTTCACCACCGCCAAGCCCAAAGAGTCGGCAGAGGCCAATGGGCTGGCCGAAAGTTCCTATGGCCGGTGGCTGTGCAACTTCTCACGGCAGCGCCTGGACGGGGGCTCCGGGGCCGGCGCCCCGGCAGCGGGGCCCGCATTCCCAGCAGCCCTGCACAACTTGGAGATGTCAGGCAACATGAGCGACGACATGAAGGAGATCACCAACTGTGTGCGCCAGGCCATGCGCTCAGGCTCGCTGGAAAGAAAAGTGAAGAGCACGTCCAGCCAGACGGTGGGCCTGGCAAGTGTGGGCACTCAGACCACCCGCATGGTCAGCGTGGGCCTGCAGACCGACCTGCCCCGCAGCAGCCTCCACAGCAAGAGCTGGTCGCCCCGCAGCTCCTCACTTGTGTCCGTGCGCAGCAAGCAGATCTCCTCCTCCCTGGACAAAGTACACTCGCGCATCGAGCGGCCATGTTGCTCGCCCAAGTATGGCTCGCCAAAGCTCCAGAGGCGGTCTGTGTCCAAGCTGGACAGTGCCAAGGACCGCAGCCTGTGGAACCTACACCAGGGCAAGCAGAACGGCTCGGCCTGGGCCCGCTCCACCACGACGCGGGACAGCCCCGTGTTGAGAAATATCAATGACGGGCTGTCCAGTCTCTTCAGTGTGGTGGAGCACTCGGGGAGCACGGAGTCCGTGTGGAAACTGGGCATGTCTGAGGCCCGGGCCAAGCCCGAGCCTCCCAAGTACGGCCTCGTGCAGGAGTTCTTCCGCAACGTGTGTGGCCGGGCCCCCAGCCCCACCTCAGTGGCAGGGGAAGAGAGCACCAAGAAGCCGGAGCCCCTCTCCCCGGCCAGCTACCATCAGCCAGAGGGCATGGCTAGGATCCTGAACAAGAAGGCACCCAAGCCAGGCAGCAGCGAGGAGGCCAGACTCTCCGTACTCCCCCAGGTGGGGAAAGATGGTATCCTCCGGGACGCAGATGGAACCCCAGTCCTTCCCAATGAGGTAGGTGGGTGGGGCCCTTTTCCTTGGGAGGTGGGGTTGGCTTCTAAGGTCCAAGCTTTTCTGGTTTTCAAACTCAAGGAATATAGTTAACGTGTTTCAAAAAGTCCTTGTGCTAATCTAGGACGGGGTTTGGAAGGCCCCAGACCTGGAATGACACATGGTCCGGATACCAAGAGACTAGTGAATGCTAGAGATCGCCAGCATCCTCCACAGGGAGGGGGTGTGCTCACAACTCTTCTGCCACCAGTGGTGTGCTGGAGCCTGCCCGTGTGATTTTGAGAGTCAGTTGTGCTATCTCTATGTTCACTGACATCACCTTGGCACCTTGAGGTCTGCCATCATGGGAGAATTTACACTATGAAAACTGGCAAATGCCGCAAGTCAGGGCCCCTCTCCTCACTCTTGAAAAGCTAGTTATTAAATATTTATTAACATACCCCTGTCCCCACCCCATCAAGACTCCATGCCTAAGTGCTCTCACTTCCTCTGAGAATCTTTTGCCTGCATACCTCACTCCAGTTTCAGATTTTGTTAGGGATTATTTGCATTAGTAAAAGAATGCATATGCATTAGCTTCACAGAAAGGGAAGTGGTGGAATATCTTACAGGACCCCGAGGTCAGGGACCCAAAGGTCTCAGCAGCTTCTGTCTGCCTCTCCTCTCTCTTGAGCTTCGTTTTCTCTGGTAATGTGCTCAGTATATATATTTCATTCTTCCTTCTTCTGTTTCTCTCTCTTGCATTTGCGTGTGGTCGGGAGGGCTAACCTAGCTCTGATTTTATAACCTCTTCCAGTTCAAGCACCTAACAAAGACTTACTCAAATCCCTCTGTCCCATTCCACATTCTGGGGAGAAAGAAACTGGTCCAGCTCAAGTCCAGTGTACTCCCTTGGTCCAGGCAGCTGTGGCCAGGGGGGTCTCATGTGATGTGCAGTACATTCAGTGAGGGTTGCATGTGAGGGCACAGAGGTGGAGTAGGCTGTGATTGGCACAATTGTATGTATGTTATGTTTAGGTGGTTTCCAGTTTTTCCCTATTACAAATAATTCTGTGGTGAACATCTTGATGCAAAAACATTTTTCCACATTTCAGATTATTTCCTTAGTTTTGAATTGCAGAAATAGGATTACAGGATAAAAGAATATAAAATTTAAAAGGTATTTGATAAATGTTGCTAAGTTGCCTTCAAAAGAGTTGGCCTGTGGACTGAAGGGTCCCGGGTTCGATTTCGGTCAAGGGCATGTACCTCGGTTGCAGGCTCCTCCCAGGCCCCCGGGCCCTGGTCAGGGCTCCTGCAGGAGGCAACCAATCGATGTGTTTCTATCACATTGATGTTTCTCTCTGGCTTTCTCTTTTCTACTCTCTCTAAAATCTATGGGGAAATATCCTCAGGTGAGGATTAAGAGAAAAAGAAGAAAAAAAAAGAGTTTGTTCGATTTCTGCAGCCCCCATTGTGTGGTGAGTGCTTTACTTCTCTGTACTCTCACCTAGCTGGCCACATTTAAAACAAAATCTCTTAAATATTTATTTCTACTTATAAAAATCTTTTAACTGAATGTACATACTGAACATATCGTAAGAATAGGGCCCACTGAATTCTCACAAACTGAATACATACCCATTGTTTTATTTTCCAGAGAAACAGAACCAAAAGGCTGTGTGTGTATAATTGGTTTACTCCAATATTATAAGGAATTGGCTTGTGCGATTATGGAGGCTGAGTCCCAAGATTTGCAGGATGAGTGAGCAAGCTGGAGACCCAGGCGAGCCAATGGCTTAGTTCCATCTGGGTCCAAAGGCCTGAGAACAGGGAGAGGTGATGGTGTAGATCTGGTAGAGTCTAGGTACCTAGTGTATTTCCAGTCTGAAGGCTGGCAAGCTTGAGTCCAAAGAAGAGCCAGTGTTTTGGTTTGAGCCTGAAGGCAGGGAAAATGTCGATGTCCCAACTCAAAGGCCATCACGCAGGAAGAATTCTTTCTTACTCAGGGAGAATCAGCCGTTTTATTCTATTGAGTCTCTCAACTGATTGGATGAGGCCAACCCACATTAGGGCTCTGTCTGCTGATTTAAATACTAATCTCATCCAAAACTGTCCCCACAGAAGCACCCAGAGTAATGTTTGACCAAATATCTGGGCATCCTGTGGCCTGGTCAAGTTGACACATAAAGTTAGCGGTCACACCCATATAACCACACCTACATCAGGAAACAAAGATACGGAGCTGGCTGTATTTTGGATGTTGATTCAAATACTTTTCAGTATATAAAAATTGACCAATTGTTCTAGAAATGTAGCTTATAGAATATTCACAGAGGCGGGAACGCCTATGTGTATAAAGAAATATATTGCATTATTAATAAAAATAGCTAACATTTTTTAAGTACTTAATAGGCACTATGCCAAAAGCTTTACATATCATATGTGATTTAACTCTCACAACAACTTTGAGAAAGGTATCATGTTCCTCACCCCAGAGAGGAGTAAATCAAGGTCCAGAGATTTAAGTAACTTATCCAAGATCACACAGCTGGAAGTGGCAGGGCTGGGATTTGAACCAAGCATTCTAATTCTGTAACAGCATTTTAACCATTGTCCCTATGTGTTGGTAATACTAAAAAATAGAAACTACCTAAATGCACATCAAAAATGAGTAGAGCCCCATCTGGTTTGGTTCAGTGGATAGAGCGTTGAACTGCGGACTTGAGGGTCCCAGGTTCGATTCCAGTCAAGGGCATGTACCTTGGTTGCAGGCATATTCCCAGTGGGAGCTGTGCAGGAGGCAGCTGATAGATGTTTCTCTGTCATCGATGTTTCTAACTCTCTATCCCTCTCCCTTCCTCTCTGTAAAAAAATCAATAAAATATTTTTTAAAATGAGTAGAATAAATAAATTAAGGTATTTTCACTCAATGGAATAGTAGATAGCTATTAAAAAAGAAGATCTTGACATATACAGTGATAAAAAAAGGTGTTCATGTTTTGCAATTGCAGCATAGGCTGTAAGAGGTAAGGTAATTTCAATAAATGTATGTATATGCAATTTGGTGAGAATTTACTTTGTTGTGTAGGATCACGAACAATGTTCACTTTCTTCTCTGTATATTCCAGAATGTATTACATTATGGAAAGTTACTTATAAACATTCATTAGTATTCTAATGGAAGGAAAAACAAGCTTAAAAAATTTGTCCAAAGAGGGTCTACAGTCCCTGGGACCTGGTCCCTGTCATGATTGAGCCAGCTCTTTGCCTGGCTGGTCCTCTAGCCCCTGGGTGGTCAGTCCCTCTTGGCTCCTCCTGATTTCCTGTCTTCCTCCTCCTAGGATGCTGTCTGTGACTGCAGCACCCAGTCTCTCACCTCCTGCTTCGCCCGGCCCTCCCGCTCTGCCATTCGCCACTCTCCTTCCAAGTGCAGGCTGCACCCTTCAGAGTCCAGCTGGGGGGGGGAAGAGAAAGCAGCCCCTCCCAGCGAGTGACAGCAGCTGAGCTCCCTGCCTCAACCAGCCCAGGCCATGGACAGCAGAAGGGAACCAACGGAGAGGAGGGTCATGCCCTCTGCATCACCTCGCCCTGGGGGTAGCAGCTGCACCGCTGCTAGAGAACAGCTTTCAATCCCCAAGGTAAAGTGGGGTCTCCTGCTGACCATGGGGTGGCGATCGCTGGCTCCTCAGGGGAAGGCAAGTGAGTAGGAGAAAGACCAAAACTTTGCTTTGAAGTGTCTCCAGAGGGATCCATTGAGAGCTTATCCCTGGGTCTTAAAGGAGAGTCTTGCCCACACCACTGCCCAGAAGAGCTGAGGAGGGGGTACACTCCTTAGGAAAAGGCTCATGGAGATGATCATTGCCAATCACACCACCTTCGTGGGGAGGAAACCCCAATGAGAAGAACTGGTTTTGGCCTAGGACTCATCTTGGGGTTCCTGGTGGAGCTGTGCTGGACATGATCCCCGTCCCTGCCTTCCCCCACTGCCTCCTCCTCCTAGCCCCACTGCTTTGGACCACTGTGACTCTAGGGAATATGATAGGGTAGTAGCCAGGGCCAAGCATCTGCTTGGAATTCTGCTGCTCTGGATCTCCCTGCCCAGAGCCTGGATACAGCAGGACTAGAAGGTGAGAAAGTGTGGGACTCAGAGCAGTGAGCCACTGGAACTGCCTCCCTTGCAAGGTGACAACCTTCGCAGGATATTCTGTCCTTGAGGACAGAAATAGGTAGAGTCACTCTCAAGATCTGGTGCACAGATAAATGCCTAATGCCCACTGCCTTGATCACTGGGGCCTCTTTCCCCAGCACCCTGGAGGGGTACCACATCTCCACTGTGTTTACATCCTGTGGCTGGTGGACAGCAAGATATTCCCAGTAAGAGACTCCCAGTTGGCCAGGCCGAGGAGCACTCCACGAGGCTGGTGTCCCAGGACATAGCGGTAACACATTTTTTGCCTCGGTTGTTTATTTGAATTTTCTTACTATAAATATTTAAGGTGGTTTTACTTTATTTTAATAACTTAATTCACCCCCAAAGTCCCTAAGGTAATTTATTGGCGATTAAGACATGTATTCTTGCCGCTGGGATAATGAAAGGCCTTGAACACAATGGACAGGTGTGAGGTCCCCCATGTGGACGAGACCACTCAGCGGCTGAGCTCTGGTCTCCCGGTCAGGTTTGCCCCACCCCTCCAGAGCTGGAGCCCTTATCTTGCTCCCCCAACATTCTTCTTCATTGGCCTCAGAGCACTGCTTTTTACTCAATACCTGGTACTTGCCTGACCCCTGGCAGCCAGTCTGTAAATGCTCACTGACCGGCTGGAGGGCTGGACCCACATCACCCAAACATTCTCCATTTCCCTTCTCATTTTCTCTCCTCCCCCCACCCTCCCCGATCTGACACTTATTTTTTTTTTTTTTTTGAGTCAAACATGGATTACTAAGTCTCTCCTCAAGAGCACCGAGATCTCTTGAGAGAGTCTTATTAATTCCCCAAGTGAGAATTCGCAGGAAAACAGAACTGAACTTCAAGAATGTTGTTTATTGCAGCTTTGCACATGGATCTGAGAGTGTCTGCCAGCCTGCCAACCTTTTCACCAGCCTCTCTTAGCCTTATGACCTCTCATGGCTCCTCTCCGAGCCCCAGCACCACTGCCCACCCTCCCCCATGTCCCAAGCGAGCTGCCTGAGCCTCTGTATATAGATTGTGGCATGGCTCATTGCAGTATGGCGAAGAGGCCTCAGGTGGCCTTCCCCTTGATGCCAGTGAACCCATTTTGGCTACACACACGCAGAGGTGTGGCCCTACACACATCCAGAGGTAGATGTCCAGAGTGGAAACACCAGGATGAAATGGTTTGTCTGTGGAATTCCCTATGAGGAAGACCAAAAGCCAGCAGCTTAGTTTGCCTCCAGGACTCAGGAGATGCCTCTGCACTCCCACCTGCTTCTAGTCCTGCCCTTTTAGGTCATCTGGACCAGTTACCTGGAGTCCTTCATCTCCATTCCCTACCGGAAGAACACCAGGGTCATGTTCAATCAGTCACATAGTGACCTGTATGGGCAGAGCAGGCGGATCAGTGGAGCCAAGGGCCAGTCCACTGGAATGTGGTGCTCCCACTAAAAAGGTCAAGGGCCCCTCCAGGGTTACCTCCAGATGAGGAGATTCACAACAGGCCACAAGCCACCAGAGGCCTTCTGCCACTTCCCCAAGCTGCAGAGGGCCAGGGAGTCTGCACCCCCAGCCTTGGAGAGAAATCCTCATGAGACCTGAACCCTGCAGCCTACTGACCGCTCAGCCTTACCATCGTCCTCGTCCAAGATTGTCCTTGCCATCCTTGTCTGAGCGCCTGGCCTCCCGGCCCCCAGCCTGTGTCAGACGCTCCAGATCTTGGTTTTCAATAAAGTCCCAGTTTCTACTTTCTGCATGCCACGGTGCAAGGTCACTCATCACTCTTCCTACAGAAGCCTCTGGACATGGGGCTTGATGGGGTGGAAAAAGTTGTATGTAAATACTCATTTGGTTTGATTTTTAGCATTTTAATTAGTAACTGTGTTTTCTTTTTGGGGGTGGGGAGGGTTTGGTTTGTAAAAACTCTACTCTTTTGGAATGTAATTTCTAAGTTTGTTTCTTCAAATGCCTTTTAAGTCATGGTAACATTCCCAAAGCATAAAACTTGCTTGACTCACAGTGGGGATTCCCTGGAACATTGGGGTCCCAGGAAAGAACACTACCCTCTTCCCCTTCCTGCTTTCTCTCTGCCTTTTTACGCCTGGCACCTGCCTTTTTCTCCTCCTTCTCCTCCCCTCCTAGTCTTCTTCCTCCTTTCTCCCCATCTCTACTCTTCAACCAAAGTCCCAAGGAACCCTGGGGTCCTAACCCCCTACAGACTGCTAGGCTTGGGCCCATGGTGTTGGCACGAGTTGGTAGGGATAAATGGAAGACCATTGGCATGGTTGGCCCTAAAGTGGGCGACCTCAGGTTTCTTCCGAGACATCTTTCAAAGCCAAATTAGATGCTCCTGGGGTCCTTGATGTCTGTATTTGAAATGAAAATCCTACCACTTTGCTCT
This sequence comes from Murina feae, assembly GCA_004026665.1. Taxonomy (NCBI): domain Eukaryota; kingdom Metazoa; phylum Chordata; class Mammalia; order Chiroptera; family Vespertilionidae; genus Murina; species Murina feae. Next base: position 29,964 of record PVJC01011757.1, read on the forward strand.
AGACCCTGTATGCACAAGGCAGCAGAATCCAGTTCCCCATCTCCAGCTACCCCTTCCCCCAACCCTTTCTCCACCAAAGGATGATCAATTTCAAATCACTATCAAGAGTTCTTACTTTAAAAAAAAAAAAAAAAGAAAAAGAAAAAGAAAAAGCGTTCTTACTTTCACTGAACTCAAAGTGGGCTGAGCCCATGGCCTCCCCTGCCGGTTGCTTTCCCAGGTGACACAGTTGAGGACCTCAAAACTTGACCTTCTTACACCCTGACCACCATGTGGCTCCATCATGCCTGCCCCATGCACCTTGTAGAGTTTCATTACTCAGTCTGTTTTCTTCTTGCCTACCCAACTTTTAGGCTCTTCCTCCTTCTCCTTTCCCATTCAGAATGCCCCCCCTTTCCAGCCTCACCTCCCCGCACCCCCCGCCAAGTTCCCACTGCCTCTTCGTTAATAATGATGATGACCCTCTACACATTCCCCCTAGATCACGATTTAGAAATTGCTCCCCCAACTCTGGAAGGCAGCCTTGACAGGACAGGGGTTCGTGTTCCCATTTTGCAAAGGAAGAAACAGGTGCAGGTCTCATCCCAGAGTCATGTAATTGGGAAATCACCTCAGTCCACTGGGCCCCCAGCCCAAACTCTGTCCTGCTGGCTGTGCAAACCCACTGCCCTCCTGGGAGCTCTGTGCAGATACAGGACACCTAGAACATGCCATTGCCCAACCCATTCTTGAAAGCAATCCACCCTGATTCACTGGACCTGTGTGTTTCAGAGGGTAATCTGGGGACCCCTTGTATCAGAATCCTCAGAGGACATGTCCAAAATGCAGTTTTCTGGATGTTTAATAAACTCCCAGGGAGGTCCTGAGCACCAGTGGCCCCCTGTTTGTGTTCACAGCCCTGATCACTAGGCCACTTTCTTTTAACCAATAACCACGATCCTATATCTTAAAAAGAGCACTGTGCTGGGAATTAGGGAACTAATCTTCAACCCATCTTTGATTTGGCCTAATCCCAAGGATTTCCAAGACCCATCAGATGTAATTTACAATCGGGCATAATGCAGCAGAAATAGAAATCTTTTAAAATCTTAGTTTAATAAGACAACATAAATAGAAAGTAAAAAAGCAAGAAGAATTATCTTCCCCCAAATCAGTCTGATGTAATTCCCATAACCATGCAATTAAAATTTACTCTTGAGTTTTCTGGCATCCATACTACAAAGAGAAACACATCAGGTTCCATAACTCTAATTATCCAGTCATGGAAGGCAAGCATATTTGACCCAGGAGACAGCTCTTATGCTGTTAGTTTATAGCATGTGTCCTTTAAAGACCACTAAGCAAACTGATATTTCAACAGATGAACCTAAGGTGTAAGGATGTTTCCCAGGTGACTTAAAAACAACAACAACAAACTGCCACCAACTTGAATGACCTCCTTGGACTCAGATTATGTGGCTACTCTATGCCTCAGTTTCCCCCGTTATAAAGTGGGGATAATGTCCTTCTACCTCACATGTCTTGTGATGAGGACCAAATACAATACTGTGCCTGCAAGTCTACTTGGAAAAGCATAAGATTCTATTCAAATGTGAAGTGGTCCAATCATACTCATTGTCTTTAGGCCAGCCCCTGGGGGTGGCATCCCCCTCACTAGTCTCAGTGAATGGAAAGGAGGCCAAAAGATCATCTGAACCATCCCTGTTCACTTTTTTAAAATTGTGGCAAAATACACATAAAACTTAGTAGCCATTTTAAGTACATTCACAGTGTATTCATGACCAATGTCCATTTCCAGAACTTTTCATCATCCCAAATTGAAACCATCCACTAAACACTCCCCACTCCCCTGCCTCCTCTTCTCTGCTGGTTCCTGCCCACAGACACAGTGCCCTGGCCAATGGCCAAGTTTTCCTCTTCTGGACCCTGAGCTTACTTGTAGCATCTATCCCTCAGGCCTCCCAGAATAGTCTCCCCAGCACTACTCCTCACCCATGAATTTCCCAGTAATCTTAGCACCTCACATCCCCCTTCCCCCTGTCCCCAGGCTCATATTTCTGTCTTATCAGGGAAGTGCCCAAGGCTGTGGTCTTCCAACTTCATGTTTGCTTTCAGATCTGGGGGTGTTTTTTATTTTGTGTTTTCTCACACCAAAGGGGCACCTTTCCCCAATGCCTTAGGTGGCATCGCCTTACCAGTCCTTCTTATTGGGCTCGGCCCCAGCCGACCCCCAGGCCAGGAACATCTCCTAGTCTCATCTTTGAGTCACATTATCTTCTCCATCCACAGCCTTCCGGAAGGACCCCAGCATTTTCCATTGGGTGTGTGTGTGTGTGGGGGGGGTGTTGGATCCCTATTTCTGGCCTCTACCCTGCCCAGCCCTGCATGGCTTTGCTTGAGGAGATGCAGCCTGGCTTGGTTCTTCTCTCCCTGGTCAACTGTTCATGTCTGCCCATTTGACATCCCATCGCTCTCTGCTCTCCCTTGGGCCTCACCAGCTCCAGAACAGCTAGCTCAACCAGGCTGAACCTGTAGCTGACCCTGGCTCTGCCACTCCCCCTTCCAAAATGCTTGCAGTTTGCAAAGTCCACAGACCCAAGACCTGAAGGAGACATGACGCTGGGCCTGAGTCCTGTCTGTGCCCAGGGCTCCTCCCCACTCTTCCCTCATACTCCTTGGACCATGCCTTATGTATGTATCCCACTGACCCCGCTCCTGTCTCTTCCTGCCCTTCACCAGCCCTCTGGATCCCAGACCCCAAGCAAAGGAGCTTTGGTTTCCTCCCAGCATCCTTGAAGGGTTAGGGTAATTAAGCCTGGCTGCCTTGTCACACTCCATTCTGACACCACTCAAACTGCTTCCATGAGGAGAAACCTCAGCTAGCAGTCTGAGACTTGCCTCAGGTCTGGGCAGACCTCTTAACTTCCCTGAGTTCAGCTGGTTGTATAATGTTATGATGAGAACTAGGATGATCCCTAGGGCCTTAGATATCCCTCATGTTTTGGGGTCCTGCATCACCATCCTCTCTCTTCACTGGACCCTGGTATCCTGGCTCCTCTCTCAGCTCAGCCCCTGATCTCTGTGCCTTAGTTTACTTCTCTGCACAGGGGATTCACCACAAGACGATTCCTAGCATCTTCCCAGGTATTTGGTGCCTCTGAGGCTGGGCCTTGCCAGGTCGCTGAGGATGAGGTACCTGGGGGTTCTCCAAGTAGCTGGAATATCACCTGGAAACTTGATAGAAATGCAAAGTATTGGCACCACCCGAAACCCACTGAATTCAAACTTCTGGGCTGGGGCCCAGCAAGCTGGGGTTTAACAAGCCCACTGGATAATTCTGATAAAACAGGAGTTTGGCCCTAACCGATTTGGCTCTGGATAGAGCGTCGGCCTGCGTACTGAAAGGTCCCAGGTTCGATTCCAGTCAAAGGCATGTACCTTGGTTGCAGTCACATCCCCAATAGTGGGTGTGTGGGAGGCAGCTGATTGATATTTCTCTCCCATCGATGTTTCTAACTCTCTATCCCTCTCCCTTCCTCTCTGTAAAAAATCAATAAAAAAAAACAAACAACAACAACAAAAAACACAGGAGTTTGCCTACTGCTGACTTATACTAGCAATTAGTGCAGCCTGGTGAGGGACTGAAGCTGGCCCAGACCAGGAACGGGTGGGAAACACCAACTCTAGACTCCTGAAAGACTGGGAACTCTCCCCACCCGCTCCCCAACAAAACCCATGTCCTCCCTGGAAGCTGGAGGACAGGGAGAAGGCACACATTTTTCCTTTTCCTGCCCCTGGCTTGGTCCCAAGCTTTGCTCTCACCTGTCTGGGTTTTACAAAAGGTTATGTAGGTTGTACAAGCCAGGCAGGGGTTGGCAGTCCTGGGGGCAGGAGAAAAATGACCCTGACCGTTTATCCCTTAGGAACTTCATCATAGGCTCATGGCCGCTCTTCAAATGGAAAGAAACCTGACTCAAGAGAAAAATCCTAAATCCCCAGCTCCTTCTCCTCCCACCTCCAAGGAGATCTTGCAGGTTGTGCCAAAAAGCAGCTCCAACCCCCAGTGACTGGGGAAGAGAGCCAGAAGCTGTCCTTCCTTTCCATCCTGCCCCTCCCAACTCCTGCCAATACTGTGAAGCCCCCCTCCTGACCAGCCTGGTTTCCCGGTGAGGTCCTGCAGTCGAGGGCCCAGGGAAAGGTCTTCATCAAGAGGGAAAAAACCAAGGGCATCCTTGGGCCAAACTGCCTCTCCTGTCCACTGTCCTCTTCTGCTTATTCCTGTCTTTAAAGTCTCCTTCCCAGGATGGATTGGGTGCTAGGATGACTGTGGTCCAGTCCACCAGCTCTCCCTGCCCCTGTGTCTTACTTCAGACCTGAGAATAACTGTACAGTGTAAACTTACAAAGGGTTTTTAATGGTTGTAGATTGGAAATAAAGTATGTCATCTGAACAGTTTCCATGGACTTTGCTCCTCTGTTTTTTCTTGTGGTGTGGGTGGAGCCCCCAGCAGATGTGAAACCTGACTGTAGCCTGCCCCTAGTTGTCTGGAAAGTAGGGATCCCTGGGAATGCCACAGACGGCTGGCTGGTTTGGGGCCACTGGGGAGAGGCTACCAGGTGTTCCCTGCTGCTGACTGCTGACATCTCAGAGTCTCCCATGAAATGTGATATGACCGCTGAACATGAAGAGCGCTCAGAAATGGAATTGAACTTTTCTACAAAAGACTTTAAAAATTTTTATCACAGGGAAAATTTTTTTTTTAAATTATGGGGAAAGAAGGACACTTTTGACATGCGTGAATTATCTATCACATTATAATTATTTCAGAGCACTTATTACATCACAGATGTTGTGGGTTAGGAATTCCGGAGCTGGGTAATTGTGACTCAGGGTCTCATGTCAATTAGGCTGCCGTCACGTGAAGGCTTGACTGGAAGATCCATTTGTAAGGTGCCTCATATGCCTGGCAAGTCAGTGTTTGCTGTTGGCAGGAGGTCTCAGTTCTTTCCCACGTGAACCTCTCCACGAGGCTGCTTGAGTATCCTCACACGATGGTGGCTGCTTCCCCGAGTGAGTGATCTATGAGAGAGCAGGGTAGCAATCACATGTCTTTTATGACTAAACCTTGAAAATCACATTATCATTTCTGCAGTGTTTTATTGGTTAAACAGATCAGCCCTATGCAGTGTGGGAGGGGACTACACTAGACATGAACATGAGGAAGGAGGGACCATTGAGGGACATCTTGGAAACTGATCACAAAAATTCTATAGATCTCTGTTTTGAGGATTAACAACAGCCTGTGTTAGGCATTGAGAATGCAAGAGATGGGCCTAGAAGACAGGAAAGCAGATGTCAATCACAGGGCACACAGGGAACCTAGAGGAATCAAGAAAGACTTCACAGAAGACAGGGCCACACAAAGAGGATTGTGGTATGTTGTAGGCAAGAGACTGAGGGGAGATGGTTCCAAGGAGAGGGAACAGCATGTGTGAAAGTAGAAAGAGCAGAGCAGAACTGGGGAACTGTAAGAAGTTTTATGTCACTGGAATGGGTAACAATAAAAGAAGAGACTGAGTCAGATCATACAGTGCCTTATGAGGGGACAGTGTCCACATAGGGAGCTATAGAATTGAGAGCAGGGAAAGGAGACTGAGGAAGTATTGGGTCTGGATTCCATTAAGCTCTATTCTCACTGTGCTCCAGGATGACCAGCTCCGGATCAGAACAGTGCACTGGCCCTAGCTGGTTTGGTTCAGTGGATAAGAGCATCAGCTGCGGGCTGAAGGGTCCCAAGTTCCATTCCAGTCAAGGGCAAATGCCCAGATTGCGAGTTCAATCCCCAGTGGGAGACATGCAGGAGGCAGCCAATCAATGATTCTCATCCTTGATGTTTCTATCTCTCCCTCTCCCTTCCTCTCTGCAATCAAAAAATATATATTTAAAAGAAAAAGAACACTGTGTTCTGTTCTTGGGATGTTGACAAATGAGGAGTTGGAAGAGTACCCAGAAGAAACTGGGTACCATTGACTCCCAGAAAGTGATATTCAAGGAACCAAGAGCAAATCCCTGCTTTCATTTTTTTTTAAGATAATGATGGTTTTTTAAAAAATATATTTTATTGATTTTTTTACAGAGAGAAAGGGAGAGGGACAGAGACGCTAGAAACGTCGATGGGAGAGAAACATCAAACAGCTGCCTCTTGCACACCGCCCACTGGGGATGTGCCCGCAACCCAGGTACATGCCCTTTACCGGAATTGAACCTGGGACCTCTCAGTCCCCAGGCCAATGCTTTATCCACTGAGCCAAACCGGTTAGGGCTCATTTTATTATTTTTTTAAATATTTTTATTGATTTCAGAAAGAAAAGGGGAGAGAGAGAAAGATAGAAACATCAATGATGAAAGAAAATCAGTGATCAGCTGCCTCCTGAATACTTCACACTAGGGATGGAGCCCACAACCCAGGCATGTGCCCTGACTGGGAATTAACCGTGACCTCCTGTTTCATAGGCCAATGCTCAACCACTGAGCCACACTGGCCAGGACAAATCTTTGCTTTCAGATGGCTGTTAGAGCCAGCAGGCTGAAAACACATGGTAGAAATTTCAGGAAGGCAGGATTCTGCCTCCCATCAGAAAAAAATTCCCAGGACCACAGCTGCTATGGAAGGATGACCAGTCATGCTCCAGCTGCCATTCCCTAACCTCTCGTTCAGATTTTGTGGACTGCTCATTATTCAACAATTGGAGGTTGCAGATCTGAAAGGACCACACGTGCAGGGGGACATTTTTCATGGCGTCATACGGGGTACTGAGGAAGCAGCCTGCTCTTTGGGGCCAACAGATATAGTGGAAAAGGCACACGCTGGGCTCTTGGGATACAGAAGGGACAACTGGTTCTCAGCACAGGACCTTAGAGAAGGCTCTAAGAGATTACTCCTCAGCTTAGAGTTATAATTAGAGAAATTTTCCAGGGAAAATCTTCCCAGGTAGAAGGAATGGCAATCAAAGGAGCAGAGGCAAGAAGCTATGGGAGCCCTGGCAGGGTAGCTCAGTTAGTTAGAACATCGTCTGGATACCCCAACATTATGGGTTCAATCCCTGGTGAGGGCACATGCAAGAATTGACCAATGAATATATAAATAAGTGGAACAACAAATCGATGTCCCCCCCCTTCTAATCAACCAATTAGAAAAAAAAGTTTTTTTTAAAGCTATGGGAGTGGGCAGAGGAGCATCAGGCAGTTGGGGAGATGGTGTCCTGAAATGAGCCTGCAAAAGAGAGTTCTTGAACTTTGCCTTATACTATTGAAAGGGCCACAGAGGAGAAAAAGTGCTAAAGCAGGTGTAGTAGAATAGGATGAAGCAAACAGTACATAGTTCCAGTCTGCCCTGGGAGACACAGTCCACATTTTAATGGGCAAAGGACCTGGATAAATACTTTCCAAAGAGGACATACAGATGGCCAAGAGACATTAAAAAAAAAAGCTCAACATCACTAATCATCAGAGAGATGCAAATTAAAACTACAATGAAGTATAATCTCACACCTGTCAGAATGGCTACTATCAACAAATCAACAGACCACAAGTGCTAGTGAGGATGTGGAGAAAGGAAACCCTAGTGCACTGTTGGTAGGAATGCAGACTGGGGCAGGCACTGCAGAAGACAGTATGAAGTTTCCTTTAAAAAGTAAAAATGGAGGTACCTTTTGACCCAGCGATCCCACTTCTGGGAATATATCCTAAGAATCGCCCCCTCCCCGCCCCCCAAAAAAAACAATCAGAAAGAATATATGTTCATAGCAGCGTTCTTTACAATAGCTAAGATCTGGAAACAATCCAAGTGCCCATCAGTAGATGAGTGGATAAAACAGATGTGGTACTCATCTGTTTAAATGTGGTATTCATTTATTTACACAATGAATGCTACACAGCTATAAAGAAGAAGGAACTCATACCCTCTGCATATAGCATGGGTGGACCTGGAGATTATTATACTAGATGAAATAAGCTAGCCAGAGAAAGATAAATACCATATTATGTCACTAATATGTAGAATCTAATGAACAAAGTAACCTGACGAACAAAATAGAACCAGGGGCATGGATACATGGAACAAACTGACAGCTGTCAGAGGGGAGGGGGTGGAGGGAGCTGAATGAAAGAAGGGGAGAGATTAGCCAGAACATACAGTCTATGCATAGCCCATGGACCGGCAGCAGTGCGGCTATGGCCAGCAGGCGGGGCGTGGTGGCTGGGTGGGGGTGGGTGGAGGAATGCGGGACATCTGTAATAGTGTCAATAATTTTAAAAAGAAGATGAAGAAGAAGCAATGGGGAGGAGGACCACTAGTCTTGGCAATAGGGCAGAGCTTCAGATGCTGAGGTTATTTCTTTGGCAAGTATCTAGGGCAGGACCCAGTTTCCCCATCTTACATGGGTTCTGGGCCGCGGAGCGCAAAGGGTCAGGACGGTGTGGCAGGTCCCAGGAGGGGCCTCTCCGGACGTGGCAAAGCTGCGGAGACGTTAACGTGGCCACTTCGGGGCGGAGAAAGATTTGGACGCGGCGGCGGCCGCGGGGCTCGCCAGAAGGTAAATACCAGTCTACGCATGCGCCTTGAAGGAGGCTGGCGATCTGCGTGCGCGTGCGCGTGCGCGGGCCCGGGCCGCCGGTCGCGCATGCGCCCTTAGTTGGCGGGAGATTTCGGTAGCGGCAGCGGCGGCGGCGGCGCGGGGCGTGGTCCGTGGAAAGCGCACCGGAGCCAGACCAGAAGTAAGAGGTGCAGGGCGTCCTGGGTCGGCTCGTGGCCGCGGAGAGTGACTTGCGGCCTTGTATTAAGAACGGAGGCTTCGGACTGAACGGGCGTCGCTCTGAGGTCAGGAAGTCGCATACCTTTCCCCGGACGCGGCCCCACTCACTCTCGCACCCGCCTTTTTGGCGTCGGACCTCGGCCCAGTCCAGGCCGGGTCGCCGCCCCCCGACAGCGGACACTAGGGGCGCCCCGAGGCGCTGCGGACTCCTGGGCGGGAGGAAACCCGAGGGTGATCCGTGCCTCTCCCTTGGCCTGTGCAGAGCCAGCGGCCTGGGCTTGGGGTGGGTCGCAGAATTCCGCCTCTGTCCCGGGACAGGCTTTCGCCCTCTGAACCTCATTCCTCTATCTGCAAGGGGGGATGAACGACAGTACTTAACGGAGCTGTGGAAAGGATTAAACGGGGTAAAGAGGTAATGATGGAAATAAAGCGGTTACATGTACAGGTCCTGGCGTATAAAAAGTGCTCAGCTTAACCCATGACAGTTGTTGCTGTTATTTCCAGGCCTGAATCTGTGGCTGTTGTAACTGCGGGGATTTAGACCCATGGCCTGTATTTGTTCTTGTTCCCTTTTCTGTGTCATCCCTCCAGATATATTCATTTCTCTTCACTTAGCACTACCCTACCCGCCCCACCCGCCGCCCCCGTACAGATTTCTGCTGGGAGTGAGGGGTAAGCGTGGCAAACGTAGAGATGCCTCAGTCTGGTCCCCGCTGTCTTCCTGTCAGACCTTGCTGACTTGCGCTAGGAATACAAACACGGTGTGCCTGGGGCGACAGACATGTAAACAGACGTCACAGCCCCTTGCTAGGAAAGAGAAGTGGTGTGAAAGCTTCACTTTTGAGTTAGTTTGGGAAGGATGAATACGTTTTACAGGCTGTATATGCCAAGGTTCAGACGTAGTGGCAGGATATGGGCGTAGCAGGAGAGCAGAAATGGGTAGGTTAGCGGATGAAAATGTTGCATGCATTGGAAAAACTGCTGCTGCTGTCTAACGAACGAATGGCTAGGAGAGGTGCAGGGCTGGATGTAGGAACTCTAGGGAACAGGATTATTGGGTGGATGGGGAGGGAGGTGGTGGAGATTGTGAGACCTGAACTAAACTAGGAAGTGGAAGTGGAGAAAAGGTTTAGAGACAAACTCATAGATGCAGACTAAAGAGTGGTGGTTACCAGAGGAGAAAGGCGGTGGGGTCAAATATAAAGGGTGGAGCAAAAGTAGGTTTATAGTGGTAAGTATGCAGAACAGAGTTTATTCTTATATTACTTACTAAGGGCCCGGTGCACAAAAATTTGTGCACTGGGAGGGGGGGGTGTTCCTCAGCCCGGCCTGTGCCCTCTCCCAGTCAGGGATCCTTCTGGGGATGTCCACCTGCTGGTGTGTCTGGCCAGCCTGGGTGAGGGGCCAATGTCTGTTTGCAAGCTGGCCAAGCTCCCCAGTGGAGACCCTCACCCCAGGGGGTGTGGCAAGCCTGGGTGAGGGGCTGAGGGCAGTTTTCAGGCCGGCCACAGCTCCCGCTGATCCTTCGGGCCACCCGCCTGGGAAGCTGATGGTTGGGTGGCACTGTCCACCCCATGGCCTCCCGGGCGGGGCCGCGGGGGTCCGGCCGCCTGTTCCCCGCACCCCGGAAGGCTCCCGCCCAGGAAGTTGAGGCTGCGGCGGCGGGGCCGCGGGGATCCGGCCGCCTCGCCCCCGCGCCCTGGAACGCTCCCGAGGCTGCGGCGGCGCTGGCCGCCCCACGACCTCCCTGGCGGGGGCCGTGGGGGTCCAGCCGCCTCATCCCCGTGCCCCGGAAGCTGCCTGGTGCCCGCCTGGAAAGGCATCTGCAGGCCCAAGGCGCTGGATGCCTTCTCAGGCGGGAGGCTCCCAAGATGGCAGAGGCCGCAGCCCTGGAGAAGCCACACACCAGGGCTGCGGCCTCCGCCATCTTGGCTGGGCTAATTTGCATACAGTCGCTCTGATTGGCTGGTAGGCGTGGCTTATCCCCGTCCCGGAGAAACAGTTAATTTTAATATTTCGCTTTTATTAGTTTAGATTGTACTATTTTTTTAACAACTGTAAACCTACTTTTGCCCCACCCTGTATAGTGACAGAAGGAGACGACTTCTGATAATGGCACACAATGGAGTACACAGCACACAATGGAGTACACAGCACACAATGGAGTACACAGATGTTGGATTATAAAGTTGTACATCTGAAATTAAT
>PVJC01011758.1:0-41651 GCA_004026665.1 Murina feae
CCCTGAGCACCTGCTGGGCCTGTGGTCACCCACAGAGCACCGTCCTTTCCTCTGACCTGTCCCGGCCCTTCTCTTTGTCCCTTCCCCCGGCAGAGGCACTGAGACGGAGCTCACGGACAGTGCACGCGACTCCTGATCTCTTCTGCACACACCAAGGGACCCAGGCCCACCGCCATGGCTTTCGCTCCCAGGGAACCCTCTAGAAGCTTTACCGCAATACGTATTTCCAGGCAAAGGCATTCTGTTTTCTGTTTAGCACACTGAAAACTTTTATTGGTACTTTCTTCCTGAGCGATGGTGTAATTTATTTTTCTGGAATTTATATAGCAAGGTAAAAATCATAAAATTAATGCACGTGTATGAAATATTTACAACCTTTTTTTTTTTAATCACAAAGTAGACAAATCCACCTCGACTCAATTCAACTCAACTATTATTAATTTTTGGATTATACTTCATTCCTTTTTCTGATTTGTACATAAAAGAATCATACTGTAAGCATCTAAACTTTTTTCTAGTGATATATTGTAAACATTGTCTCACATCTGTAATTTACCTGTAAAATTTACTCAGGTAACAGCTCGTCTATACTGACATCAGTGCATTGCTCACTTACATCCCTTTCTGTTCTAAGCGAGGGTGATGAGATAAGGAGTGACTTCCAAATCGGAGGGGGCAACCAATGCAGCCTACCTTTCTTCGGTCTTTAAGAATCCTGTCCAAACTCTCTTCGTTAACTTTGCTTGAGTAGTCATAAAAACTGTATTTTTCAAAAGAGAAAACAATATTGTATTAAATTCACACAGTACTATGCCATGGATATGCTTAGCTGCATGTGTCTATGGGTCATCTAGCCCATTCTATGCTGGTTACAGAGACAGGAAGAGAAATCAATCTAATGTTTTACTGACAGGAGGTATCTTTGGCATCAAAGAATACTCAGGACACTGTCACACCCAAAGGGCTTCACTTCCCCATGGGCGGTGCGACAGCAGCTAAGTATAAACCAGGTGGCTGGGACAGTTCCTGAGTCACTCACTATGGAAACAGAAGAATGCAGCAGCTCTTTTCTGAGAAAGGAGGAAGGGAAGTGAGCACTTGCTGATGCTTCACCTCCTGATACTTTATTCTATTCTTGCCTCAATGATGGGAGGTGTTAGTTTAGCCCGACAAGTCAACAAGTTTAATTCCCATTTTTGTGGCTACAGACATCGAAGACAAGTGGCTTGCCCCAAACCACAGGGCTGGGAGCTGGAAGAACTGGGATGTGAAAGCCAGGTCTGGCCAGCTTCCAACTGAAGGCAGCCACCCCAACACAGACGCCGCTGAGCAGCGCACGCACCATGATTTGTGGGTTTGCGGAACGCTGCCCTTCCCCCCTCCTCCCACCACAAGCCCAGGCCTTAAAAGGCAGGAAGGAGTTCAAGGCACAGTGAGAACACCGAACTGGGAGCCAGGAGGCTCCGCTCGGGCTCAGTCCTGCTTCTCACTGAGTGACCTGGAGCATGTCACTAATGCTACATGCCTCCCACCCCCTTTCTGCAAAGCAGAGTCGGAGTAGACAGGTGATGTCCAAGGTTGCTTTCAGCTCTAAGAATTCTGAGTATATGATCGAAGGTGAGTTCCGTTCTTGTCTGGTGTGTCTTGGCTGACAATGCTTTGAGGAATTCTTCAAAAGGGCAAGGCCGGGCATGCCTAGCACAGCTCTGGGTAGTGAGGGTCAAACGGGCACTTTCCCGGACCAGACACAGGCACTGCGTGGGTGCAGCCTCAATCACCGTGTTTGCTCTGAGATGCTTCTCAAATGAACTACTAGCTGTACGTCTTGCTGCCCACTCCTCCCTCCTCCTGTGTAAATCCAGAACAGAGGCACAACTGGGCTCCTTCCAGACCTCGTCCTCAGACAGCCATCGCGCATGAAGACAGAACTCTGAAATAGTGAGGGGAGGGTGTGTGTGTGTGTGTGTGTGTGTGTGTGTGTGTGTGTCATAATACACTCCCCAGGTGCTGTGTGTGTGTGTGTGTGTGTGTGTGTCATAGTACACTCCCCAGGTGCTGTGTGTGTGTGTGTGTGTGTGTCATAATACACTCCCCAGGTGCTGTGTGTGTGTGTGTATGTGTGTGTCATAGTACACTCCCCAGGTGCTCAGGGTGCAGGGCCAGTGCCTGCCAGCTGAGAATGAGCGGTGTCGGAGGAAGCTGCAGGGAACATGCGGCAGGACAGCAGGTGCAAGGAGCTGGCAGGTGTTTGAAGAAGAAAGTGCTGCCCTGGCTGGTTGGCTCAGTACACAGATCATCGGCTTTTGGACTGAGGGGTCCCAGGTTTGATTCCAGTCAAGGGCACATCCTAGGCTGCAGGCTCAATCTTAGTAGAGGGCGTGCAGGGGGCAGCCAATCAACGATTCTCTGTCATTAATTGATGTTTCTCTCTCTCTCCCTCTCCCTTCCTCTCTGTAAAAAATCAATAAAATATATATTTAAAAAAAAAGAAAAAGAAAAAAGAAGGAAGTGCTGACCAGGAAGCCACACTGAACAGTGGGAGCAGTACTGCCTGCTTCCAGGAAGGCAGAGAACAGGCCTGGGGAATTTTAAGAAGCGGAGATATCCTCCTCAGACAGCCTCAGCAGGAGGCTCTGGGGCTCAGGAAGGAGGCAGAGACCTGGGTGAGGTTTGGGGAGCTGAAGGCAGGTGTGGAAATACTGGCCGTTGTCCCCCTCCCGCACCCCTCCCGTGTCTCTGTCATTTGCTATCTCCCTTCTGAACGTCTCTCCTCCCATTTTCTCTTTCAGTTGATTATAATATGCAGCTGGTGGATAGCAACTTAAGTAAACAGCAAAAGGAAGTTTTGTGTTTTCTCTGGCTACTGAACACTTTTTATTCCTCTTAAACACACCTTTCAATCACTGCGTCTGTAAGTGACCCCAAAGAGCTTCCTCCGTTGAAGAGCCCTCGCAGGGAGGCTGGCTGGTGGGAAGTGTCCATTCTACATCACTGAGGCCGTGCTTTGCACTTGGCCGCGAGGACAGGCGGTGAGCAAGGTCTCCACCTCTCTTCCCCCTGACCTAACAGTGCCACACACACTGGCACTCAACAAACAGGTGAACTTGGAGGCCCTCAGTTAGACTTGTGACTTTCTAGCCATTATCAGCTATAGCTGATAACTCACTAGTTTTAATCAATTCATCTTTTAGTAAGAGCTAAAAGCTATCAAGAAGGGTGTGGCTTACCTAAAAAGCTTTGAACAAGGCTGATGGTTATGGATTTCTGTAATCAGAAAGAGAAAATACATCTTAGTTAATCATATAAAATAGCCCAGGAAATATATATATATAGTAGTTGTTGAAAACCTCAGACAATAAAAAGAGGGTTTTCCACCTGGCCAGATGGCTCAGTTGGCTGAACTTTGTCCGGTACACCGAAAATGTTGTGGGTTCGATTCCTGGTCAGGGCACAGACCTGGGTTGCAGATTTGATCCCGTCAGGGAGGCAACCGATCAATGTTTCTCTCTCTCCCTTCCTCTCTAAAATCAATGAAAAATGTTCTTGGGTGAGGACTAAATAATGTGAGTGAGTGAGCTCGTTCTCCTCATTCCCACAGGTGCAGTGTGCACGGGGGAAGCACTCTATCTTCCCCACATTCCCGCTCAGGGACACCTGCTCAGAACCACGTGCACGGGGAACAGCAGCCGTTCCCACCGTCCGTGCGATGAGCACGCACCTGAGAGCTCTCACTCGGTCTCACCTGGGAACAGCATAGGGACCGGAGCCACCGCCTGGGTAAGAGCTGGGAGGACAGCCTGGTGAGAGGGCCTTCACCGCTCCCCCATCAATGACCTATTAGCTCACAACAACGGGAGCCTGTGTTTTGAAGGGAAGGGAGGAAAACTCTGGAAGTCTTTTAACCCTTTCAAAGATGGCAAGCACCAAGGGAAACCGCTCTTTACGAGGCAGATCTGCAAAGGTGGCGGTGACTAACCAGAGGGCATCATTTCTCCCAGCTCATCAGGGGGCTCGCGCCTGGTCGGCTAGGAGACGTGAGACCAATCAGCATTCCACTCTACCTCAAAATGTCACAGCCCAGACGGACAGGCTGCAATTTCCACTCAATTACAACGGAACCACAACCCTAAACGACGAGGCCATTAGCCCTTCCTGCCCTACGGCTGCCAAAACACATGCACAGAATCAAGGCTTCCTCAGAGGAGAGGAGCTGTTTGCTCAGCCGGCTGCTGACACAGTGATACAAATAAGAAGACCTCATCCAGAAACATGCCCTCTTTATCACCACGATCCCGCGTACCTTCCAAGGTACTTCAGAGATGCTTTCAGGAAAGTAATTAGGATGTGAAACATCTGCAGCAAAAACATCACCTCAGAGAGAAGGGAAAAACCGTATCTTCTACTTGACAGGAAAGAATACTTTGTTTAGGAAACCCCTAGAGTAAGCGCTGAACTCTGAGCACACTCCTGTCGCCAGTCCCCCCAGCAGACGTCTTTCATGACGTACAGCCTGGATTAGCAGCACACTGAAGACATGCGCTAGACGCCGCGGCATTTCCTACAGAAGTTAAGTGAAGCTTTCTTGGATAAGACTTTTGACAACACCTGACCAAGCACTCGGTGGGGAAACGGGGCGGTGGGCTCCAACATGGAGTAGGGGTAGGCCTCTGGCAGCGCAGCCTCACCGGGATCCTAGCCTTCCCTACGCCTCCAGAGCACATCCACATGGCAGCTCCTCGTATGTGTGTACGGCGTCCCTGCACACACCCTCACAACCCTGGGAGGTGCTGCTGTTCTTGCTGGTCTTCCTCTCTCCCTCCATCTCCCACTTTCCTCTCCACTCTTCCCAGCGACTGCCACTACTCCAGCTCAATCACTCGGGACGCTCTGCTGCTGTCTGGGACGGCTCTGCTTCAAGTGAGTTGGTGCAGCTTAAAATGAGTATGTATTGAAGACAAGACAGACACTTCGTGTTCACAATGTGATATGCATTATTATATAGAGTCAGGTAAAGGTGTCTGTGTGTGAGTTCACACATTTTCAACAAATAATGTATTTGGCCAATTTATTTTACTTAAAGGATCTTATTCTGGAGGTTAAGTTATGCCAGAACAGTTCTTCACACTATTGCTGTGGAAACTACAGGTCTTCCACTGGTTTACATTTATTTTCTAACTAGAGAACCGGTGCACAAAATCCATGCACTCGGTGGTGGGGGGATCCCTCAGCCTGGCCTGTGCCCTCTTGCAGTCCAGGAGCCGTCAGCTGGACAACCTTAGCACTGCTGCAGAGGCAGGAGAGGCTCCCACCACCACCGCTGCATTCACCAGCCATGAGTCTAGCTTCTGGCTGAGCAGTGCTCCTTTTGTGGGAGCACACTGACCACCAGGGAGCAGTTCCTGCATTGAGCGTCTGCCCCCTAGTGGTCAGTGCATGTCATAGCGACCAGTCATCCCGCTGTTTGGTCGATTTGCATATTATCCTTTTACTATATAGGATACGGATTTTATGTATTCATTTTTAAAAGTGCAGTTGACATACAGTATTACATCAGTTTCAGGTTTACAACAAAATGATTCAACTTTTATATATTTTACGAATAAAGTGATCACAACAACAAGTTTAGTAACCATCTGTCCCAGCATAGTCATTACGATATTAATGGCTCTATTCCCTAAGCTCTGCTACATCCTCATGACTCATTTCATACCTGAAAGTTTGTGCTTCCAAATGCCCTTTCCTGCCCACCCCACTCCCTCCTCTGCTCTGGCATTCATCAGTTTTCCCAAGGTCTGTTTCTGGTTTTTGTTTGTTTGTATTTGTCTTTCTCTGTCTGACTTTTTTCACTTTCATAATACTCTCTAGATCCAAAAGATTTCTTTCTTTTTATGGCTATGTAATATTCCATTTTACATATGTACATCTCTAAAATCAATTAAAAAGACAGTAACTTATTTAAATAAATAGGTAAATATAACCAGCTAGAATATTAATCCGGCATGCTATTTTTATCATCATGCTGGATAAGAGAGCTCTTTCTTATATGGTTCGCTTTCAGTTAACTAAATCTGGCATTTTAACCTTCATCTATCAAATTAATTTTGAAATTCAAGTGCAAACAATAAATAATGGCACAGATGTCCAATGAAACGAAATTCTCCACTTCAAGATTTTAAAGAACTAAGTGGTTACCTATGACTTTTCTAACCTTTAGATTAAAATCAGTCAAGGGCCAAAGAACAAACTAACCGTACATAACAGAGAGTGTTCCTGAGGTCGGTGTAAGTCACTTACCAATGATTTGCAGGAACTCTGTGTTGCTGATCTGGGAGTCACTGATGCTAAAGGTTTCCTCTTGTCTCACCTCTCCCAGCAAAAATCCTTCCTAAATGTAATAAAGAAAATAGTTGCACAATTTTTAGGAGAAATTTAGAACATAATTGTTAGCAATAATCCAAATAAGTTTGGCATGCGAACCACTATTCTATAAACCAACAAGTAAGACTAGAGAAATCTGAGCTATACCTAGTAACCGGATTGTTGAAAGGAGGATTCCATACAAGATGATATATACTTCAACCCCCTCAAGTCTTTCCTGTTTCTCTAAAGTAAAAGTTAGCGAGAACTCATCACCCAAACCCTATCCAGTAGCATCACCAGTGTGGGCAGCAAGTGGAGGGGGGTGGAGGTGGGTGGGTGGAGGGCAGAGGGGGATAAAAGTCTCTGCCCCCCTGGTGGTCAGTGCGTGTCATAGCGACCAGTCATTCCGCTGTTTGGCCTTCCACCTGCACGAGGGGTGTCGCGAGCCACCTACATACGCAGGGCTGCGTCACACGAGCAACTCGCTGGCTGCAGTACCGAAAGCCTCGGTGTCCGGGGGCACAGACCCATGTCGTGTGCATTCTTACCATTAACTCTCTCCCCGGCACCGGAGACATGACAGGCACCTTCATTCACTGCTATCCGACTAATGGCATCATCGCCCCTCTAGCTGCTGTGAATGGAGGCGAAGGCTGCCGACTCCAACCCCGAGCCCAGCTCCTTCTGCGGGTCTCATTCTGCTTTGCGGTGACAAGCACGCCCCCCGCCCCCCACACTTATTTACCGGCTGTGAACCATGCCCTCTTGGCATCTTTTGCAATAACCCCCCCCCCCAGCGGGGTGGGCACGCCGAAACCCAGCCGTAACGATGAAAATCATGTGGTTCCGCCAAGAACCTCCATCCCGAGGTCAGTGACGTGAAGAGACAAACCCGTGAGACGAAGGCGCGGCCTGTCGCTTCCCCATTTCACCGCGACCCGGGCCCGGGGCTCGCAGCACCTGCCAGGGACCCGGCTCGCAACTTCCGGGCGAGGCCGCCCGACGCCGGACCCTGCCGCCCGCACCCTCCGCGTTCCCCGGGGGGAGGAAGCACGCGATCGCCTCGCAGCGGCGTGAGGAGCGACCGCCACGGGTCCCCCGCTCGCTCCCCGCGACCCCCCTCCAACCCCCCACGAGACGCGCCGGACACCCGGGCAGGGGCAGACGCTCGGCTCCCATGGAGCGACCTCGGACACCGCCGGTGACCGGCCGGGCCGGCTCTGCCCAACCGGGGACCGCCGCCCCGCGTCGGCCGGGAGGCGCAAGGCCCTGAGCCAGGGGGCCCAGCCCCGGGCACCGACAGGAGCCTGGGCAGCGGGACTCGCCCGGGGCGCGAGCGGCCCGGGTCCCCAGCGCCTCGGGCCGACCCGGAAGCCGGGGGACGAGCCGCAGGGGGGGGTCCCGGCTCGGCCCCAGCGGCCAGGGCAGGGGCCCGGCACCTACGTGGTCGGCGTTGCTGTTGGCGCTGTGGAAACACACAGCGCTGAAGGTGTAGCCCGAAATGGAAGCCGCCATGATGGAAACCGCCGAATCCCCCAGCATGCCCCGCGGAGGGCACGCAGCCTTCCGGCCGGCCCCGCCCCGAGGCATCCTGGGTAATGAAGTCTTCACACACGAGGCCGGCCCGCCCCGGGGCATCCTGGGAAGTGAAGTCCTCGCAGATGAGGCCCCGGCGCCCCGGCGGGAGGGGTGGCGGATGCCAGTTCCCGGGATGAGAACGACGCCCCCGCACCCGTCTCCCCCATGGGTCCAGCGCCCAGCACGCCCCGGACGTTTCCTCTTCTGCATAGCCCTTGATAGTTGCGCAGACCAGTTTTTTTGTTGTTGTTGTTAAAAAATTTTTTTAAAAATATATTTTATTGATTTTTTACGGAGAGGGATAGAGAGTCAGAAACATCGATGAGAGAGAAACATCATCAGCTGCTCCCTTGCACACCCCCCACTGGGAATGTGCCCACAACCAAGGTACGGTTCCCTTGACCAGAATTGAACCAGGGACCCTTGAGTCTGCAGGCCGACGCTCTGCCCACTGAGCCAAACCGGTCAGGGCCAGTTTTTTTATTTTTGCAAATAGAACTATGAGTGTGCAGGTTCAACATCTGTACATGCTCAAGGATGGATGCAAGGAAGTGATTCAAGCAGCTGTAGTAGGGTTTGGGGTTTGATATAGAAGGAACATGATGAGGCTTCAATTTCCATGTGAGCCTTCTGGCTGCCATGTCACCAATATAGTGCCAGGGGAGGGAGAAGGAGGTGTCAGGGTAACCCAGGGCCGGGATGGCGGCGGTTAGAAGGGAAATGGTGGTAGCAGAGGGGGTGGTAAGAAGCAATTGTATTCTGGGTACGAGGGGACATGCATTTAATGAAAAGTAACGGAAAGAGGATAAGAGCAGCATAAATAACAAATAGAAGTGAACATCAGCTATAACAGCGTCAGGAAAAGAAACTCGGGGGAAGGAGCTCACCTTCCTAATCATTATTCTTCCATTTATTCCATCTTTCTGGTTCGAACCTAGCCTCTTGATCTCCCACAAAACTCTTACCACACTCTTTAAAGCAAACACAACTGTTTTCTGAAAGTTGGGCGGGGGAACCGTTGGAGCCATTCCCGACACCCCACTCGGATGGGTCAGCAGCCCTCAAATGTATCCAAACAACCGGCCCCAGTGAGCTGTGAGCCTGCGCCGCCCAAAGAAGACTGCGGCTGAGACAGGATTGAAAAATGTCCCTGAGCCCAGAGACCAGGAGGAGGCCTGGAGGAGCTGTGTGGGGAGGGGAGGGAAGGACAGGAGTGATGGTGGGATGGCCAGGGACCAGGGGCGAGGAGGGGAAGGCCATGCAAGACAGCTGGGTTTTGAACAGGTTGAGCTGAACGGAACAAGGGGCACCTGCTCTAGAAGTCTGCAGCTGAGGGGCAGGGCGGGAGTCACTAAGGGCAAGGATAGCTAACAGCTACCGACGGACCAGCGATTGTATGTCAGGCTCTGTCCTAAGCTCTGTACACTATATAGACTTACTTAATCTTGCTAACATTCCTCTAAAGGAGATTTAAAAAAAAATTTTAAGTATGTTTCTATTGTTTTTTTTTGTTTTTTTTTAGAGACAGGAAGGGAGGATAGATAGAAACATCGATGAGAACGGCTGCCTCCTATGCGCCCCCTACTGGGGATCCGACCTGCAACCTGGGCATGTGCCCTGACTGGGAACCAGCTCGGTGACCCCTTGGTTCAAGGGTCCCTGCTCAATCTCTGAGCCACACTGGCTGGGCTGAAGGACACCCATTTTATGGTTGAAGAAACTGAGGTAGCATTTATTGAGCATTTATACATCAGGCACGTAGGATTTTACAGAAAGCATTTCCTTTAATCTCTATAGCTGCCCTATGCCTTGGGCACTATTATGACCCTTGTTGTGGGATGGGCAAACTGAGGCCCTGAGAAGTTAGGAAACTTGCCCATAGTCACGCAGGATAAGGCGAAGGCTCAAATCCTGGCTGCCCAACTGGAACTGGGTGCCTAGCTCCCCTTTTTAAAAGGTTCACTTACGAGCAGGTGGCCCTGGGGGAAAAAGGAGGGGCTTTGAAAAGGGATGTGTGAAGCTGTGTTGACCCCTATAGGATCAACCAGGAGAGGTAAAGCCTGGCCAGCGGGTGTGGCTCAGTGGTTGAGCATCAACCTATGAACCAGGAGATCACGGTTCGATTCCTTGCTTCCCAATAGGGGTGTGCAGGAGGCAGCCGATCCATGATTCTCTCTCATCATTGGTGCTTCTGCTCTCTCTCTCCCTCTCCCTGCTTCTCTGAAGTCCATAAAAAATGTTGGGGGGAAAAAAAAGAGAGAGAGAGAGAGGTAAGGCCTGGAACTTGATTGTTGGGAGCCAGTGTCAGAACTGCTGTCACTGTCAGGGGACCATGCTGCAGAACTCAGTGGAGGGAGAGGGAGACAGGTGACCCAGGGTACACTCAGAACCTCCCTCCTGTCCCATGGAACAGGCCCTGGGCCGGGGTTTGGGGGTGGGGGGAGGCGCTGTGTTCCTTGGCACGTTCCAGCTTCTCCCTGGTGATGGGCAGTCCTACTGGGACTAAGCTTCTCCGCCTCCCACCAAAAATCCCCCGTTGCCCGGGGTGATCAGAGGTGGTGTCCTCGCAAGCCTTCCCGCCGAAGCAGCCAGAGTAAACCTGGAGCCAGAGAATGGGGCTCCCCGAACGCGGCTTTTTCCAGGGCTGCACGCCAACAGCGACGATAGCATTCACCACACACAGCGCACACAGCCTCAGTGTCGGGGAGACATCGGACTGCAGGTGGCCTGATCGTTCACGGCTTTTTCTTAATTGTAACCTAGAGCTTTCTAGGACCTGCTCAGTCACATTCAAGCCTGCTTTCTCTGGCATCTAGGTCTAGGGAAGACGGAAACAACCGCTCGCCCGGCGGCACTAGTTGGCACTGGCATCGGCGGTTCTATTACTCTGTAACGAGGCTGCTTACGCTCTTTGCGGGGTTCCTTCCTCACGACACTCGCGGCCTTCCTGCGGCCTTCCTTCTGCCTTCTCCCCAGCTTCTCTCCCTGGTGGTTGCCTGGTCGAGGAGAAGACGCACTTCCGTTCCTAGTTGGGATTTCTGGGAGCTGGAATGGCAACCGCTGAGGTTGTTGACCTGGAAGGACTCTGTCTGCAGAGTCTACAGAAACGCGGCCTAGGAGACCTTCCTCCCGGCGGGAAGCAGCCTTGCCAGGGGCCTTTGAGATCCTTGTCTGGGACGTTGAACTGCCAGCATTTCATCGCTGTACAGACACCGCCCCAGGCCTTTGGCAGGTGAGCTCTCCGCATTACACTGCACCACTACACCAAGAGGCCAGGAATTTCAGGTTCCCTGGTTGCAAGCCATCTCGTAGAACCGTCGCCATCTATTTACAGCGAGGTACAGGCGAGGAAACTGAGGCACACGGAGGTGAGGCGTCTCGGGTGCGGCCAGGTGCCCGGGGAGGGGCAGCGCTGAGACAGGCACGCGGGCATCTTGCCCCTGGGTGTCCTTTCCTCCACAGCACTCTGATCCCCTGATCCCGGTATTTGGGGGTAGGGTCCTGGGGCATTCCTTACTTGGGGCATAAATTCCCATGTCCTCCTATTGACTTCCCGTTAGGAGAGGTCAGAATGTTATTTTTACGGCAGAATCCCAGCCACAAGTGAAAGATTCCCAGATTTCCCTGGCCGGAGTGGCTCAGTGGTTGAGCCAGGACCTGTGAACCAGGAGGTCAGGGTTCCATTCCCGTCAGGGCGCAGGCCTGGCTGTGGGCTCCACGGATCCCCAGCGTGGGGCGTGCAGGAGGCGGCGGATCCATGATTCTGTCTCATTGATGTCCCTCTCTCTCTCTCCTCCCTTCCTCTCTAAAAGCGATCTTAATCAATAAAGGGGGAAAAAAAGATATTAAAGCTCTAAAAATAAAAAAGTTCCCAGATCTGCCCACCGCGTAGAGAGGTGCGGTGATTTGAGCATTTGGGTTTTCAGCGTGGCTTACCCGCCGCCAAACCTTACAAACAGCAGTTTCTAAATCTCGTGGCTTCGCGAGCACCTCGAGGAGGGGGTGCACCTGACTTTGGGTGCAGGGGCGCGGAGGGAGGCGGGGTCCAGCGCCGCCCACGTCTGGGTTCCGGACGGGGACTTCACGCGGCCGGGAGCACTAGAGAGGGCGGCCTCCCGCTGCCTAGAGGCGCCCCCCCCTCGCGTCCGCTCTGCCCCGCGTCGTCTCTATGGCGGCCGCACCGGGGTCCCAGGCGCAGAGCGGGATGAGCGCGCGCGGAGGCGCGGGGCTGGCGGCGCGGTCCCGGGAGGGCAGTCCCGGAGCCGGCGGCTTCGCCCCGTCGGCGCTGGGCACCCGAGAGCAGTGGGTGTGGCGCGCCCCGGGGTCTCGGAAGACGGGGGAGGCTTGGGGGCGTGGCGGGCGGGAGGCTGCGGGGCCACCGGGGCCGGGAGGGGCCTCGGAGGCGCGGACCCGCCGGCGGCCTCCGGGAGGAGAGGGCGTGGAGAGACTTTAAAAGGGTTGAGCGGTGCCGCGCCGGGCGCTGAAGGGGCCGGGGAGGCCGGGCAGGTCTTGACCCCGAGGGCGAGCTCGGGGACGGGACAGGCCGGGGAGACCGGACCCGCTGGGCCTGGGGCGGGTGTGAGCTCCCAGGTGGGGGCGCGGGCCGGGCCGGGCGTGATCCTGGGGGAGAAAGGGACCTGACCTGACACCGGGTCGGCGAGCGTGTGATGAACGGGAAGGTGACGGGTGGAGGGCTGCGGGGAAGGTGAGGATGAGCGGCAACCCGGGGGCCGGGGGCGTCGGAGGAGGAGGAGGTGGGAGGGGTAAGAGCACGTTTAGCTGAGCCTGCAAGCAGCGCTGATCTAGGCGGGGAGGGAGCAGCCACTGTTGGTAGAAAAATCCCTGTTTCCCCACGTTTTATTTTACTTTTTATATATTTTATTGGTTTTTTACAGAGAGGAAGGGAGAGGGGTAGAGAGTTAGAAACATCTATGAGAACATCTATGAGAGAGAAGCATCGGCTGTCTCCTGCGCACCTCCCACTGGGGATGTGCCTGCAAGGTACATGCCCTTGACGGGAATCGAACCTGGGACCCTTGAGTCCACAGGCCGACGCTCTACCTTATTGAGCCAAACCAGCCAGGGCTGTTCCCCCACATTTTAAATGCGGGGTTTGGACTTGTGTTTGGGACGAAGGGATCCTCGAACAAATGCTTATCTGTATTTTTTTTTAAGATAAAACAGCCTTTTTATGAGTCAGATACTGTTCTGAGTGCTTTACATGTGTAAGCTGACTATGCTTGTCTCCATTTTTTAAACACCGAGCGAGATGTTAAGAGCTTTGAGTTATGTGAACTCATTGATAATTGTTAATTTTAAAAATAAATATTAGTTTCTTTTTTTAAAAAAATATATTTGTATTGATTTCAGGAGAGGAAAGGAGAGGGAAAGAAAGAGAGAAACATGGCTGATGAGAGAGAATCATGGATCGGCTGCCTCCTGCACCCCCCCCCCACCTGGAATCCGTTGGTGACCTTCCGGGGGTCGTAGGTTGATGCAGGTCGGGGGTAACACTAACAATGCTTTCATTGTCCCTCTCTGTAACCTATTAGGAATACACATTTGATTCAGCTTAACTCAAGACTCTTGCTTTGCATTTGATTATTTCTGTAGTTGGGATGCTGTGTATGAGCGAGAACTGCACACTTTCCAAGAATATGGAGACACAGGAGAAATTTGGTGAGTTACAAATAGTGGAATCTGGAAGGCATGTGTGTGTGTGTGTGTGTGTGTGTGTGTCTTCATGTTTTAAGTGTGTATCCCAAAGGCAGATGGGCTGAAAATCTTGGCAACCTTGAACCAATTCTGGCTCTAGTTGTTGGGTTTAAAGAACCTCTGTCTTTTTTTTTTTTTAATTTATTGGTTTTTTAGAGAGGAAGGGAGAGGGACAGAGAGTCAGAAACATCGATGAGAGAGAAACATCGATCAGCTGCCTCCTGCACACCCCCCACTGGGGTATGTGCTGGCAACCAAGATGCATGCCCTTGACTGGAATCGAACCTGGGACCCTTCAGTCCACGGAGCCAAACCGGTCAGAACCTCTGTCTTTTTTTTTAATATATATTTTATTGATTTTTTACAGAGAGGAAATGAGAGGAATAGATAGTTAGAAACATCGATGAGAGAGAAACATCCATCAGCTGCCTCCTGCACGCCTACCACTGGGGATGTGCCCACAACCCAGGCACATGCCCTTGACCGGAATCGAACCTGGGACCTTTCAGTCCGAAGGCTGACGCTCTATCCACCGAGCCAAGTTGGTTCGGGCAGAACCTCTGTCTTTTAAATGACCCGGATTTAAATTTGATGACAGCATTAGGAAATTTCTCTCTTCCTATAACTGTCCTTGTATTTTATTTTATTTTATTTATTTATTTATTTTTTTAAACCCCACATATTTTATTGATTTTCTACAGATAGGAAGGGCGAGGGTCAGAGAGTCAGAAACATCAATCAGCTGCCTCCCGCACATCCCCTACTGGGGATGTGCCCACAACCATGGTACATGCCTTTGACCAGAATCGAACCCGGGACCCTTCAGTCTGCAGGCTGATGCTCCATCCACCGAGCCAAACCGGTCAGGGCTATAACTGTCCTTTTAGAATGAGCAGTACAATTCTGAGCCGTGAATACGTACAGTTGTTAATGCCGACGTAGAGGAACGTTGGTAAGTACATCGCGACCTCTGCACTCTGTTCTGTTCTTCGGTGCGTCTTTTCCTAAACAATAGTGAAGATGGAGCTGAGGCAGTCAGTGCCTTTTACTTTCCAGAATGGCTGAGCGGAGTCTGTGAGTGACCTGCGTCAGTGGAACGCGCTGTCACCGGCCCTGTCCCGCTGCTGTTGGCTTAACCCTCTGTTTCTAACAGGTTTGGGGAGGAGAGTGTGAATCGGCTCTTACGGTGGATGCAGAAGCACAGGATCCCCTTGGATGCTGCGGTGCTGGATATTGGAACCGGAAATGGCGTCCTGCTGGTTAAGCTTGTTGGTACCTTTAGTATTCATGTGTTACAGCCAAATTTTAAAGTGAGACTTAGCAAACTTGCAGTCGAGGGTACTAACCATCCAAGTTAAAGTAGGAAAGAAGCACACCACCTGCTTGAAAGTCACCGGGTACAGAAGGGAGGCCGCAGGGACGGGGAGAAGGAACTAAATGAAAAGCTAAGGCCTCTGAGTCCTCGTCATGGCCCTTCCCGCCACAGCCGTGACTTTGACCAAACCACTGGGTTTCTCTGGGCTGCAGTTCTTTCCCCAAGATTGTGACGTGGTGATTCCTACTGGTGGCTTCTAGCTTAGAATGCCAGAAATCTATGTGTATACAAGGAAGATGACTTTTTGCGCCCCCAGAGGGACATATATACCTTTTGTTGGGTGAGCATGTGGCTTGAACAGAGCATTTTTTAAAAAAATATACATACATATTTCTTCATTGATGTCAGAGAGGAAGGAAGAGCGGGAGAGAGAGAGAAACATCAGTGATGAGAGAGAATCATTGATCAGCTGCCTTCTGCACGCCCCCTGCTGGGGATGGAGCCCACAACCCAGGAATGTGCCTTAGTCCGGAATCGAACCTGGGACCCTTCAGTCTGCAGGCTGACGCTCTATCCACTGAGCCAAACCGGCCAGAGCTGAACAGAGCATTTTGTGTATGGAACTGGGTTTTGGTACAGGTTCTATCACTGGCTGTACCATCCTGTTGTGGGCCTATGATGTGTCCATGTTGTGCCGCCTGCCGCGGAGGAAGGGAAAGACCAAGGCTTCATGCAGAAGGGTTTTACTGTGTTCATTTGTGAGGATGTATGTGCAACAGTGAAAGGGGTTGAGTGACTACCATGTGCCACGCCTTGTGCTAGGCAGTGGCAGCATTGGGCTGTGCACAGTACCTAGAGGCTGGCCTGGCAGAGAGGTCACAGTGAGTGGCCCAGCGTGGCGTGGGTGACCCCGGACAGCCCGCTGTGGGCAAGGCACTGGTACGTTTGGGGAGAGGCCAGGAGAGGGTCCTGGAGGGTCAGTGTCTGCGGTGGGTGGAGATTGCAGGCGCAGGAGGAATTGCGTCTTTGCAGCATCGAGCCTCCGAGTTCATGAGCATGATGGCTCCTCCATGTAATACTTGGTGGTTTTTTCTGTAGAGACCCTACATGTTTCTTCTGAGATTGATTCCTAGATTTTGTTTTAGTTTTAATTGTTATGTTTTTTACATTTTATTTTTTAATAGTTTACCATAGTATATGTGTAAAAATTTACTGTAGTATATGTCATGTGTAAATAATAATTTTATTTATTCTATCCCAACCTCAGTATCTTATTTATTAAAATGCTGTGTACAGTGTTGAATAGAAATTGTGAAGGCAGTTCGCCTTGTAACATTGCCTATTATAAAAGAAAAGCTTCTAATATTTCAGCGTTAAACATGTTAGCTGTTGGTTTTTATAGTTTTGTGTTTTTTTAATCAGACTGAGGACCGTCCTTTATATTCCTAATTAAGAGTGTTTAATCAAGAATGGGTGTTGAATTTGATTAGTTGCCCTCTTTGATAAGATGATTTTTCTTTTTGGTTCTATTAATGTTGAGTTGATTGATTTTTTGGGGGGTCCTCAGTATTTTTCACATTTTTATTGAAATAATTTCAGTGATTGTTCAATATTCAAAGCAACTTCTGTTTCTGAAGTAAACCAAGTTTAATTCTGGTGTATTGTCTTTTTCAGGTATTACTGGATTTGATTTAGTAGTGTTTTGCTTAGGATTTGTATGGCTTCATGAGCAATTTGCAAGTAATTTTCTTTACTTGCAATTTTCATGTAAGGTTTTTGTATAAAGGTTATGCTGGCCTCATAAGATGAGATGGTACGTGTTTCTTTTTTATTCTTTGAGAAGCTTTGTTTCTTCCTTGAGCCTTTGGAAGAATTCATGGCGAGAGCCTCTGGCATGGAGATGTTTTTGTAGGGTTTGAGTCAGTTTTGTGGTTTTCAAGACATTTATCCATTTATCTAAATTAAAAATTTACTAGCATGAATTTGTTCATAATTTCCCTTTAAACTTAAAAAATTAACTTGCAAAATTGACTCTTTTTATTACAGTTTTATGGATTTTAACACATGTAGAGATTTGTACAGTCATCACAGGCTACAGGGTCGTTCTTCCCAGAAACCTCTCTTCTGCTATCTGTGTGGCCACACCCTTCCGCCTAGGTGGCCACCAATCAGTTTCTTGTAGCTAGCATGTAATTAGGGCATGTTTTTCAAATCCATTATTACAATCTATACCATTTATTTATTTATTTAATATATTTTTATTGATTTCTGAGAAGAAGGGAGAGAGAGGAAAATCAATGATGAGAATCACTGATCAGCTGCATCCTGCACACCCCACACTGGGGATCAAGCCCACAACCCGGGCACGTGTCCTGACTGGGAATCCAAACGTGACCTCCTGGTTCATAGGTCTACACTCAACCACTGAGCCACACTGGCAGGGCTAAAGGGACTTTTAAATCAAGGACTTATTTCATATGCATTTAATGTATTCATGTGACTTAATTGTGTTAAGTAAAATTTATGCTTGATTTATGGGTGAATCAGAGCATGTCAACATCTGAAATTAACACTATACTTTTCTGCTTGAGGGCTGAGAAGAAATACACATACAAGTATTCTCGTTGGCTTTGAGAAAATGAATTTCCTTTTGAAAAAGAAATAAAATATAAAAGCAAAGGCATTGTCACATTCTATAGATTTAAATTTTCAGTTTCTGTTTTGATTCTACAATAAAATTTAAGCATTATAGATTATTGGATGGTATACATTACTTGGTCTATTAAAAGTGAACAAAACAGCCTAACCGGTTTGGCTCAGTGGATAGAGTGTTGGCCTGCGGACTGAGGGGTCCCAGGTTCGATTCCGGTCAAGGGCATGTACCTTGGTTGCGGGCACATCCCCGGTGGGGGGTGTGCAGGAGGCAGCTCATCGATGTTTCTCTCTCATCGATGTTTCTAACTCTCTATCCCTTTTCCTTCCTCTCTCTGTAAAAAATCAATAAAATATATTTTTAAAAAAGTGAACAAAACAGTCGCAGTCCTACAGGAATATTACAATTCATAGGCAAAACAGGATATCAAAACATTTTAAAACTAAAGTATAAAATTACTTCTCTGTCTCTAGGCAAAACTCGGCTTCTCTAATATTACTGGCATTGATTACTCGCCTTCTGCAATACAGCTTTCCGGAAGTATTGTAGAGAAAGAAGGGTTATCTAATATTACGTTGAAGGTAAGTAATATTTATATTACTATAAGTTATTTTTATTTCTAGTAAAAGTTATAAAATGTAAGTATTGCTAATGTATATCAATCAAACAATCCAAAATGCAGTGATTTTAAGTGACTATTAAAATTTTTAGTCTAGTCAGCAAGGGAAGTCATTTCTTCCTCATGTGCAAGTGTGCTCATCCGTTCCCCACGCCCTTGTGTCTGCAGACACACAAATAATACCTGAGTTTGAGTTAACTAGATTAAAAAGTGGGAAATGTGTAAAGTGGGATAATGCCTCCAAAGAATACTTTGTTTATTTTTGTGATCTCTGAGGAGGTGATGTGTCTCGCATTTATATTTCTAGCTCAGGCATCTTCTCTGAGCTCTGGAATTATATGAAAGCTGCGTGTTTTACAGTTCCACTTGGATAGCTAATAAGCTCTCACTTAGTCCAAAGTGACACTTAAACCTGCATCCCCCAGGCCCTTCCCATGTCCATTGATACGATCATTCATTTCCCAGCTGCACTAACCCAAACCCACAGGGTCTTCCTTGACCCCTCTCTTCCCTTTAAGTTCCGTATCCAGTTCTGTTTGTGTTTTTTTTTTTCCTAAAAGAACCCCATCAAATGCAATGACTGGTTCTTTTTTTTTTTTTTAATATATTTTTATTGATTTCAGAGAGGAAAAGAAAGGGAGAGAGAAACATCAAATGATGAGAGAGAATCATTGATCCGCTGCCTCCTGCACGCTCCCTACTGGGGATTGAGCCTGCAACCCGGGCACGTGTCCTTGACCAGAATCGAACCTGGGACTCTTCAGTCTGCAGGCTGACGCTCTCTCTCCACTGAGCCACGCCAGCCTGGGTGTTACCTTCGGAGGCAGTCAGGAATGCAGTCTTTCCTCAGTAGTTCCACTACTTCCTCCCAAAGCCCAGCCACCATCATTTCTTGCCCATGCAACGACAGTAGCCTTATTTGGCCTCCCCATTTCCACTCTGCCGCAGGGCAGCCAGTGTGGTGATTGATTAATTGATTGATTGATCAATTATTTTTTTACAAATATTGACCAATTCACGAACTTGCGTGTCATCCTTGCGCAGGGGCGATGCTGATCTCCGTATTGCTCTAGTCTTAGCATATGTGCTGCCAAAGCAGCACCAGCGTGGTGTTTTAAAGTGCAAATCAGGCCTGACTGGCATGGCTCTGTGGTTGGGCATTGACCTGTGAGCCAGGTGATCAGGGTTCGATTCCCACTCACGGCACAGGCCTGAGTTGCAGGCTCGATCCGCAGTGTGGGGCCTGCAGGAGGCAGCCGATCCATGATTCTCTCTCGTCACTGATATTTCTGTCCCTCTCTCCCTTTCCCTTCCTCTCTGAAATTAACAGAAGACAAAATGCAAGTCAGTGCTGGGACTTCCTGTTCACCAGCCTCCAGGCGCCTCCCTGTCCCCTCAGGTGGAACCTGCGCTCGCCCTCCGCCCCAGCCTCCCTGTCCCCTCAGGTGGAACCTGCGCTTGCCCTCCGCCCCAGCCCCAGCCTCCGGAGCCTCGTTCCCACCTCTCCCTCTTTCCCCAGTGCTGAGTCACAGCTCTGCTTCTGGAACATGTCGCGTCAGGCCTGTGCTCCAGCCGCCATCCTGCTGCTCCTCACTGAGGGTCGGCCTGACTGTTGCCTCCATAGCGAGGCCTTTCCTGACCTCTTTCCAAAACATCCCTCTCCCCACTCGGTCATTGTCCCCCTAGAGAGTATACAGTATATTCTTGTGCAGTGAACTTTTCTCTTGTTTGTGGTTATATTCCCAGGGCCTGAAAGATTCCTGCATTTACTAGATGTCTATGAAATATCTGTTGACTAAACGTGTACTTTCATACAGGCACTTAGGATAGAAATTTCTCCGAGCTGAGCTCTTGGGAGTGGTAGTCATGATTGCTTGGGTGTGAGGGAGGGGAAACCCATGTTCCAGTGCATACAAACTTAAGGTCTCCTTTTCACGTCAGACAGTAAGGGCGCTTTGGATAATACATTATTTATGACGATCAAGCGTATATGAATAATCAGCTAATTGTGTGATTACTTTTTCTAAGTAGCTTTTCAGAATTAAGTTTATGGGCAGATTATTTCGAATATTTCATGAAATTGGGTAGCTCACTGTTTCAAGTGCTTATGGTGTCATCGGTTACCGAACATGAATGAGAAGCGGGTGCATCCGATTCTAAAGGAAATGGTGTCTGTAAAGTTAAGCCATGGCAGTGGGAACAGCCATGGAACTTTGTAAGCTTCGTGCTGTTCATTACGTCCTTCGTTTCTTTGTGAGCTGCTGAGTCCAAGCAAAAGAACTGTCACTTACCTTTGACTTCAGGTCATACAACTTGTCATCTCCGCCGAAAATCATCTGACTTGCAGCGGCCTGTTTGAGCTCCCGATAATTGTTGTCATTCTTAAGAATATCTCGAATGCTCCACTTTTCCACGGGCGTCACGGTGGGCTCTGTTGTGTGCTGCCTATGAGGCCCCACCCCTGGCTTGGATTGGCTCCACCTTTGTAGAGGTTTGAAGTGTCCGGGAAACACTGTTGTCTCTCTTACTGTCAGCTTTAATGATCCTGGAACAAAGCACGTAAAAGTGAACCACAGAGTTGAAAGTACGTTTATCACATCAGAGCAAATGGGTGCTCTTACGGAGAACGTTTCAACTCGGTGAGGATGGTATGGTCGTGCTCACCCAGGCACTGGTTTCTCATGCAGGTGGAAGACTTTCTGAATCTCCCCGCAGAGCTGTCTGGGTTTCACGTTTGTATCGACAAAGGGACTTTTGATGCCATAAGCCTGAGTCCTGACGATGCACTTGAGAAGAGGAAGCAGTATGTGAACTCTCTCTCCAGGGTGTTGGAAGCGAACGGCTTTTTTCTGATAACCTCCTGTAATTGGACCGAGGAAGAGTTGCTGCGCGAATTCTGTGAAGGTAATGGGCTGTGCCGCTTGAATATGCGTTTCCTCAGGTTTAATGCCTTAACCAGGCTTTCCCCTTGTGCTACAGTGTTTCACTTTCCTATTTGTGGGAATTGCCTGCTCTTCTTCTCTGTTAATATCCTCGGTAATACTTTTAACTGTATATGCGAAGTGCAGAGTAATACTGGTCGAGATCCAGAGTGCTGTCTAAAAATTTCCAAGAAATCCTGGGAGTTCAGCACTAAAGTTTATGAGCCTATACACCTTGGGTTCTTTCTTTAAGCTGCATAATCTAGGACTTGGAAGCTCATGTCCTGTGCTCCTGCCTGTACCCTGGCTGACAGCAGCCGTGCAGGCGGAAGCGGTGTTTCTGAAGCCTTGTGTGCGTGTTAGTTTCATACGTGTGTCTTTCTCGTGGCCGTTTAGGTCCTGGGGTTTTCTTACTGTTTCGGTGTCTATGGGACAATGATAACATTGCACAGAAACCGCATGCAGGGGCTTGGTAGTAGAAATACTGCCTGTTCATTCTTGAGGAAAGCTCTACCTTTTTCAAGACTGTTGGTGCCGAGACAGACTGCTCTTTTGCCCCGTGAACAAAGTGTAACGGGGGCCATGTCTCCTCAGTGGGTTCTGTGAGAACGGAGTGGGTCACTGTTCACAGATGGGTTCGCTTCTTGGCCTGTTCCTCGCGGGTTCTCGGCGACGCCCTGTCTGCCAGTTCGTTCGGGCCTTTCTGGGAATGCTCCCTGAGAATTTACCTCTAGCCATTTGCTCGGTTTTTCCTTAGAATCCTTCCGGCTTAGGATTGAGGTT
This sequence comes from Murina feae, assembly GCA_004026665.1. Taxonomy (NCBI): domain Eukaryota; kingdom Metazoa; phylum Chordata; class Mammalia; order Chiroptera; family Vespertilionidae; genus Murina; species Murina feae. The sequence goes on from PVJC01011758.1 coordinate 21,945, forward strand.
TTTAAAGGAAGGGGGATTTTCAGGATGGAGCATAACTGGTGGCACTACATTTGTGACTGGGTTTCGAACCTCAGTTCAGAGTTGATGGGAAGTGGGCTTATGGGCAGGGGTGCACTCAGCTGAGAGGTGGCTTTCTGGGGGCTGAGGACTGAGGGACACTGAGCACACGGCCTGTGCGCGCCGTGGCGTTAGCAGGCTCCTAACGGACACCCTGGAGTGTGGGAGGCTTGACACCTGAGCCAGTGGCTTCATTACCGTTGCCCCTGGAAAGCAAGAAGTCCATGCGATTTATTGTCCTTTATTTCATGTCATTAACTTTATTATCCTTGGGAACCGCCGAGGCGTGTCGGCAGGCCTTCCTCTTCCTGAAGCCGGCAGTGGGGTCAGTGCTGAGCGGCGCTGGGGAGGGCGGGCCTCCCGGTCCTGATGCAGGTGCTGCAGCCCTGGGCCCGCCGACGGGCAGGCCTGTGTGTGACGAGGAGCAGACCTGCCCGCGCAGGGCGCTGCATGGCTCTGTGCTGAGAACTGGCCAAGTCCTTAACTCGGGTTCCGTTTTAAAGCAGAATATGGAGTCTAAGCGAAATGCGCCCTGGTGGATAGAGCGTCAGCCTGTAGGCTGAAGGGTTCCAGGTTCGATTGCAGTCAAGGGCACAGGCCTGGGTTGTGGGCTCCCAGTGTGGGGTGTGCAGGAGGCAGCTGATCCATGATTCTCTCTCATCATTGATGTTTCTCTCTCCTTCTCCCTCTCTGAAATCAATGTAAAAGAAAAAAATACATATATATTAAGTAAGTGCAGTGTTGCCGCAGGAAATGTTAGAGAAATAGTGACATCTGACTGCAGACATGTGCTAGGTAAGCCTCTTCTGAGCATAGTGTGCAGGTCGGTGGGAGCCTGCCCCGCCCCGCCCAGGCCTCGTCGCAGCCTCAGGCCCTGTGCCCTGGTCCCTTGGGTAGTACTTGCTTCCTCAGCCTTTACAGTTCTTTCCTTATTTGAAACTTGAATGTTCATAAAACTACTGAAGTGAGTCGCGCACTTCTCCTTTAGAGCCTAGTTATATAAACATTTGTGTTGCCATGTGATCTGATGAGGATTTCCGGAAACACTTGCCAGATACTAGATGTTCAATTTAATGTCCAAGGAACTTGTCTTTCTTTTAACTACTGAATGAACAAAAAACCAAAACCCTACCTTACTACAAAAGGAATCCAGATTCATTATGAAAAAAAAGGAATGATATTAACCCCAACATGTAAGAATATAGATTAAAATAATTAAAATCATTTGCTGCATTTCTGGAAATGCAACCACTTTCATATTTTGGTGTGTTATCCATTGGAATATGATAGCTTCCGTCCTCCGGGGCTAGTCCAGGGAGCGAAAAGATTTGTCCTGGAAAAGTCACAATGGCTCTGTTTTCTTTTGAAAATTTTTGTTATGAGATTTTCAGCATAAGTAAAATTTCAGAAACAAATACAGGTGTGTCCCCATCCATCTACCTCAGCGGCTCCATTTTCCAGCGTTAAAAAGCATCAGGTTCTTAGTCTGTCCTTCTATGGAAAAGTTTTCTATGCTCAGTTTTTGAGCATTTTAATATTTAGTTACTTCTTAAGATTTGCTGAAGTTTGGTTAAGAATATGAATTAGAATATAAATGAAGCAAAGTGTAAAAGATAAGTTGATACAATAATATATATTTCTTTAACCTTTTTTCTGCTTATTTGAGCTCAAGCTCAAGGCATGGAAACTTAGAAAATGAAGACACCCCCAAAAGAAAAAGTAATTCCTGAACCAGTTGCCCATCACTGAGGGAACATGGTTAATGGGAGTGACCTTCCTGCCTTGTGTCAGTTTTTTAAAAGAAATACAACAAAATAGTAAAACATTAAATTTTTATTTTATTTTATAGCTTAGGAAACTGTCACATTCTCTAACTGTGATCGTTGCACAGTCACTGTGAGTTGGAGAGGAGTGTTGGTATCTGAACCCCCTGGCACAGAACCTGGGGCTGCTGGGTAAGGTCCTGTGACCAGCATCTCTTACACTGAGTAAGTGGTAGAGCTGGGACTTGAACCCAGGACTTTCGACTACAAGTTACTTATTTATTTTTTCCCACCACACGGTGCTACTTTGAAAGTTACTAGTTCCTTGTCTTGATCTTTGGTTACAAACTTTTTTTTTGGTGATAAAATACAGGGATGCGCAAAAGTAGGTTAATAATAATAACCAATATAATAATAATAATGCAAGAATAAATTCTTGTGTTTTGCGTACTCACAACTGTAAACCTACTTTTGCTCCCCCCTGTATATATAACAGGATTTGCCACATTTTAAGAAATTTTTAAAAAAATATATTTTATTGATTTTTTACAGAGAGGAAGGGAGAGGGACAGAGAGTTAGAAACATCCATGAGAGAGAAACATCCATCAGCTGCTTCCTGCACACCCCCTACTGGGGATGTGCCCGCAACCAAGGTACATGCCCTTGACCGGAATCGAACCTGGGACCCTTCGGTCCGCAGGCCGACGCTCTATCCACTGAGCCAAACAGGGCGGATTTGCCACATTTTTAAGGGCACAGCTCAGGGCATTAAGTGCACTGACACTGTTGTGCAACCGTCACCACATCGTCTCGAGAACTATTTCATCTTACAGATTCATTTTTACTCCCGTGACTGACTTTCTGTAGTAAGGTTTTGTATGTGTGCGGGAGATCAGTTGCGTGAGTACATGTAAAGCACCAGAACAGTGCCTGACACCTGGCCGGAACTCACCCCTGGGGGCTGCTGCGTGCAGGCGGTGGTTGCAGGCTGAGGAGATGCGCAGGGGAGGGCCGGCGACCGGGAAGCGGAGGAGCGGAGGCAGGAGAAGAAGCCTCTTCTGCACTTGACTTCAGTCTCGTCTGTGCCTTGGTCACTTCAGGGTTTCGGTGAGCACACATCACATACACACGGGAGAGCACGTGGTTTTATAAAGGGTTTGAAAGGACTGTGTTCACACAAGCTGCTTCTAACTGGAATTCAGTCCCTAATAAGAGTATTTGAACTTTGTCCGACAGGATTTGAACTTTTCGAAGTGTTGCCAACACCCAAGTTCAGCTTCGGAGGCCGATCTGGAAACAGTGTGGCTGCGTTGGTTTTCCAAAAAACATGAGACTTTTCGCTGGACAAACGCAGAGAGCTTTAAAGAAGCCCCACATCAAAGTCAGCCCTGCAGACAGTGCAGGTGCGGGCGGGGCCTGAGGTCAGCCAGGAGTGATTCCCAATGCTCTTTGTATTTGAAATGTAAATATTTTCCTTCTTGATTAAAAACACTTTCCTGTACCTGCTGAACAGCGAACAACTCTAACGCAGTAAATGGATTTACAGACAGCCTGTGTTCCTGACTTCTGGGCCTTGGGAACGGTGAATTGAGGATAGCTCTGTATGAGGATTTCCAATGATTCCAGGGCCAGAGCAGTAAGCCAAACAGCTTTCTTGGTGTTTCCTAGAGTAGGAAACATAATGAGCCTGCTATTTGGGGTTGAGTGGTGGTTATTTAAAAAATTTATGTAATATCTGAGCCTTCATGTTTATAGTGAAACAAAATCAGATAAATTTGTCAGTTGACCAGAAATACTGACGTTGTATTTTGTGGCTGGTGAGGGCCGATAGGAAGTAGGTAAACAGACGACTAAGATGCAGTCGCAGCTTGCACCGTGTTCCGTCGTGTATTCATGTTTTTCCTGGTGCGTTATCTTACTGAGTCTCCCCAGTGCTCTCAGGCAGGCATTCCTGCTTCCTGCTTCTCCACATTGGCAGCTCATGCAGGAGGGAGTCAGGGGTGTTCTCTGGCGCTGATTCTAAGGCCACGCCTCCCCCACATGTTCTGCCCAGTTCAGTGGGGAAGTAGGACTCGCCTCGGAAAGCGCTGTCAGTGAAGCTGGGCTGTTATTTGGGGAGCTCTGCCCCGTGCCGGTGTCGATCTGTGCACTGGGCACCCTCTCCCCGCTCGCCTTAAAGGACTTGCCCAGTCAGGACTGGTGGCCTCATTCACTGTGAGTGAGGAAGCTGAGCAAGTTACTCTTACACATGTGTGAGCCCTGAGGGAGGTGGGAGGGATGGGAGGAGAGTGTCCTAGTTGGGGGCTAATGAGTAAGAGAAACAGTTTATTCTTTATGTTTGAAAAGATAAGGTGTATTAATATGTAATGCTGTTTGCATTTGGGCTAATCCTTACTAATTAAAGGCTAAGTAGTTGTCACACCTTCACGCGTGATGCCCTTACGCTGTCACAGGTTGGCTGCGAGCACAGTGGGTGCGCAGGTGGGCGGGGTGGGCTTGACGCTGCGTGTGGGCACAGAGCGTGCCTGGGAGTCCTGCCTCCTCCCAGCTTTGCGCGCGGCCAGGCCTGGGGCTCCAGCAGCTCTGCACAGCATGGAAGAGGTGGGCCCGGTGGGTCCCCATGTGGCGCGGAGGCCTGGGGGTCCACGGCTCTGGCCTACCTCTTTCGGACAATCCATAGAGGAGCCCTGGATGAGTGTGCGGGGCATACCTCTTTGGGGTGATCAATCGTGGGACGCCTGCACTGTGACAGGGCACAGGTCAGGCTGGGGCACCTCCTCTCTCCCCCCCACCCACCCAGTGCACAAATTTTGTGCACCAGGCCACTAGTATTTTAATAATGGAGTCACAATATGAGCTTTAAAACAGTGATATGTTTGATGAGTTTTCGTATTTAGGCCTGTTGGGTTACAGAATGAGGAGAATTGCGTTGGACAAATGTTGACTCCAGAGATGAGTAAGGCTAGCATTACATCCTTTTTTTTTTCCATTTTGCCCCAGTGGGGGGCAGGGAGGGTGGTTTGATTAAGATCAACAGTAATTAACCATTAAAATTACTACCTGCCTTGCACAAGATAACTGAAGACATTTACCTAAATAAACATAAATAACATTTTTTGAAAAGCTTTAATTTTGAACATTTAAAAAGTGAGAAATTAAAATACGTTTTTAAACTTAAAATAGCGTTGATTTTGCATCCTAGACATGGGATCTGACAGCAGAAGCACATAGTTTTTAATTTATCGAGGAGATCTGTCTTTGTTGTCTTTTCACATGACAATTCCTTGATTTCAGATATGATAATAGGATGTAAGTACTTTCTTGGAATGTTGAGCTTGGAAGTATTTGCTGTTGTAAAGCGCCAGCCTAACTAACGGGCTTCCCTTGTGGCCAGATGGGCGCTGGGCTGGGGTCGCTAAGAGCTGGGCGTGGCCCGTCACACGATGTGTGGGTCTGTGGGTGGAGGTGAGGATGGGGGACCGGGAGCTGTTGGGAGGCCATGAAAGGGGCGCTATTATCTCTTACCCGTTGAATCCTGCTGGTAGCCGCCTCAGAGCTTGAAGTCAGAGCAAATGGAAAGTCCAAATATGCTAACAATAAATTAGCATTTTCCAGTAATGCCGTGTTTAACAGCCAGGCCAGGAAATGCCACCGAGTTACCGAAACGAGTCGTAAATGCGTGACTGGGGGACGCGGTGTGTGAAGTCACAGGCCTGTGTGGGTGACGGGAGACCCGGCAGGGCGTGCCCAAGCGCTGTTTCTCTGGAGGAGGAGTTGCAATTGGATTTCATTTCATCAAAAGACTCTTATTTTGGGGAAACTTGTTTGAAATGCAAACGAGACTTCTCCCAGCAGCCCTTACAGGTTGTTGTGCTGATGTTGTTCCTGCCCACAGGCCCCTCTGGGGGCTCCGAGGCCTGAATGGGTGGTTGTGCCAATTAACCAACAGAAGTTTTCAGCACGTTGTGTGTAAGCCAGGTGCACAGGCAGCGTTGCTTTGGGGCTGGCGTTTATGCGTGAGGATGAACCTGCCGCTGCCTGGCTGTTGGTTGGTGGGGGAGGCCCCGTTGTGGTGCGACGGGCCTCTCCTCGCTCTGCCACGTGCACGCAGCTTGCGTCGTGGGGTTGTGAGAGAGGTGCACCGCGAACACTTAGTCTTCGTGTGGACAATGGGTCTCAGTCCCCTGGTTCTGCATTTTAAAATTTCTGTGAAGCTGTGATGCAGAAGATACCAGAAACCTTCATTTTTCAGGAACTCGTGGCAGTAATTAATCTTTATTTGGCTTTGGAATAATTTTTCTTAAATTGATAGGTAAGGAAACAGAGTGTCCCTGTGTTAATGACTTTGAGTTATGTTCTCCTAAGTCACGTTGTTTCATGTATTGCTGTGTGCCTGTGTGTCTGGGAGGCTACAATGAAAAAACCGAAATTTGTGACAAGTCCGTTGCTCTCCCGGCCAGCGTGTGCCATGGGAGACCCGGGTCCGAGCTCCTGTGTGTGGCCTGGGAGCCTCGCTGCCTCCCGAGCAGACAGGGCCTGTGTGTGCTTCTGGGGGGTGGTGTGCCGTTCCCTGAGCTTGGCTGTGGGGACCAGCCTGATTGGTTGGAAGACAAATGCATGGTCGGGGAAAATGGGGAAGCCCTTGTCAGGGCCCTCAGTTGGGTAGGAAACAGTTGTCCTGAGGAGAGGGGGGAGCACTTGAGCTTGTTTTATTAACAGTTAATTCACGAAAATAGATGCTAATTTATTCTTCATACACACCATGCAATTTGTTAGAAAAGTACAAGAATAGTGTGAAATTCTTTGGTCAATTGATGGATCCCTATGTTAGGGGCATAGAAATGAAACTCAACAAATACTCAGGCCCACAGGCTCCTCCATGCTGAATACCCCGCTCACAATGGGCTCTGAAAGGCGAGGGTCCGAGGCTGGTGAGTGACTGCGTGTGACCTGAGCAAGATCCCTGGAGTGCTGCTGAAAGATCATTCGTTGCCAGCTCAGCTGTCAGGATGGGCTCCCGTAACCAGAGCAGAAAGGGAGCCGAGTCGGTCGCTCTGAGTTTTACAAGCGCTGCCCCTAGAGCGCTGCCTGGTCAGGAAGCAGGCTGCTCTGGCTGCAGGGCGAGCTGCCACTGTGCGACCTACACTGTCAGCCCAGGGAACCGGATGAAAAAGGCGGGCATAGATCCCGAGGCCGAACAGATCAGTGCCCGCCCCCCGGGGAGCTTCCCGGGTAGCTTCCCGGGTGCCCTTGTCCTGCTGAGGCCATTGTAGGACAGACAGGGAGACAGGCAGACAGCCAGGAGAGCAGCCATGTCTTAGTGTGCTTGCAAATCACTGGCCCTGTGTATGAGAGGAAGATACAAAGACAGAACCTGCTTTCTTCTCTCACAGGGCCATTTCCCACGTTATACTCTAACATGGATTGTGATGCCTGCGTCAGGGAAGATTCTGTCAGGAAGTGATCTGTGCGCGCACTGAAGAGCTTTTTAAGAAAAGCCAATTGGATGCATTTGGTTTTCCAAATATCTAAGAACTTACCCTAAAAATACTCAACAGTTAGCATATCCTGGGTCTCAGCCGAGGAGCTTGGAAAGAAATCTGAGAAGCCTGCTGGGTAAGGAGACCTCCAGCGACATCTGTGGCTCTTCATTAACACACTTACAGGTGGAGCGGCTGCTGTCATCAGGGAGGGTGATGGCATCAGTGACGACAGCAGAAGAGGACACTGCGATGGCTGCCTCCCGCTCTGAGAGGGGGCTGGTCGGGAGGAAGGGCTAAATGCAGAAGGGGAGGGGCTGCAGTTCTCCTTTCCCTCCGACTCCTCCTCCACCGCGACAGTGTCAGCCCTTTGTCCCCACCTAGTTTTAGTACATCCTGGCCCAGAAGATGCTGGGATGGAGCATGTTAAGATGACTTCCAACCCGGGACTTGGTGGGGAGAGAGGAGAGGGAAGCAGTCGCCTTCGGGCCCGCTGCCCCACTGCTGGTTTGGCGAGGAGACAGTGCGGATGCACCGAAGCAGCAGTGACGCTTTTTTTCCAGGTCCCCACCAAGAAGCCTCACTGAATGGGAGACTCTGAACGGGAAAGTCGTAATGTGGCTTTTAATTTCATCGTCACCTGGCTGCCCTGCAGAGCTGTGCGCAGGTTTGGGAAGAAAGGCTGGGAGTGGGAGTGACACTACCCGTTGCCTTAGTTATAAATAGAACCTTTGCCATCCATCGTGACGCAGTGAGAGGCTGTGACACTGGGTTCTGAATGACGGGCATGCGTTGGTGTTGGAGAAGCAGCCGTAAGCAGGGCCTGCTGGCAGGGTTGATTCCCCCTGGGAACCCCAGGGGTTCTGTGAAGAGGGCCAGTTGGGTCAGATCGTTGATAATACAGTTTGTTCAAGAGATAGGACAGAGTTCCAGAGGGCTTTGTTGTTGCACGTGCCAGTTGTGGGTTGTTTTTTTAAAATCCTCACTCAAGGATATGTTTTTACTGATTTTAGAGAGAGAGGAAGGGAGAGAGAAACATTGACCTGTTGCCTCCCATATGCATCCTGATCAGGAATGGAACCCACAACCTGGCTATGTGCCATGACTGGGAATTGAACCTGAAACCTTTTGGTGTACAGGACGATGCTCCAGCCAGCTGAGCCACTTGGCGGAGGCTGTTGTGGTTATTATTTTAGTTAAAAAGTAATGAACTGGATTCAACTAGGAGGAGAGTTCCATGTTGTGGGCCTCCCTGTGAGCTCACAAGCTTGTTCCGGGGGACCCTGTGCGTGACAAGACTGAATGGCCGAGAGGGGGAGAGGTCGTTTTGTTAAGACCAGTTGATTAATGATTTAATTCTCAACAAAACAGTATCGGATTATTTTCTGAAGTTGAAATATATTTTGGTTCTTTCATTTTATTTATTTATTTGATGATGATTATTATTTTGTTAATCTGCGCCTGAAGATATTTTTTCATTAATTTTTTAGGGAGAGTAGAAGAGAGGGAAAGACATTGATGGGAGAGAAACACATCGATGGGGTGCCTCCTGCAGGAGCCCGACCAGGGCCGGAGAGGAGCCTGCAATCAAGCTGCTCGCCCTTGACCGAGTCCAGCCCGCGACCCTTCAGCCTGTGGCTGACGCTCTATCCACTGAACAACACCAGCTAGGGAGATTTTTTTTTTTTTAAATACTAAAATTTGGAGAAAAAGTGATTGGAACCCAGGCAAGTCACTTTCTTTTTCTGGGTTTTAGTTTTTTTCCTAAAACAAGGGTGTTTAGTCAGTGATATTTAACATTCTCTATCCCTTAGGTTGGGTGGCCACAGACTGGGTGGCTTAAACAATAGAAATGTCTTCTTTATGTGTAGAGACTACAGATTCCAAGATCCAGGTGCCAGCAGCGGGCTTTGTCCTGTAGCCTCTTCCTGCGCCTGTCGGCAGCACTATCTCCCTGGTGCTCGGGGGCGCGAGTGGGTGTGCTCCAGGAACCTGCTCTTGGGTGTCTTCCTGAGCCTCTCGATGGCACGGGTGCCAAAGCACCTTTTGTTAGTTAAGAAGTGAGGACCAGCCCTGGCTGGTGTGGCTCGGTGGATAGAGCGTCGGCCTGCAACGGGCATGGGTTTGATTCTGGTCAAGGCATGTACCTCTGTTGCAGGCTCCTCCCCGGCCGGGCCCTGGTTGGGGTGCATGCAGGAGGCAACCGATCGATACGTTTCTCTCACATCGCTGTTTCTCTCTGTCTTTCTCTCTCTCCTCCACTCTCCCTAAAAATCAGTGGGAAAATATCCTCTGGTGAGGATTAAAAACACACACACAACAAGTGAGGAGCAGAACTCACAGTGCCCGACTGTCACACAGTGTGTGTCGGCAGGCTCCCCAGCCCCCTGGGGTTCCCTCGGTGCGAGCGTCGCCCTCCAAGTGGTGATGATTTAGTCACGCACGTGGGTCCGCGGGAAAATGCTCACGTGGACGCACTGGAAAGAAATGCCGAGGCCAGGGCCCCCTCCCCCTGCAGGTCTGGATGCCAAGTCATTGTTCGCAGGACATCACACAAGGGACGAACGCAGGCCCCAGCGGTGGCGCAGGGTGGGTGGCGGCGCCTGGGAGCAGCGGGCTCAGGCTTTCGTGGTCAGTGCCACCTGGCGGCGCGGTGAGTCCTGCTGCTCTGCTCTCCCGGTGTGAGTGTCAGTGCCGCAGTGGCACTTGGAAGTGTGATGTTGGTACCACTTTCAGAAGCTTGTCTCGTTGACCTTAGCTCCTGCTGGAGCTCACAGGGTGATGGCGAGAGTCCAGCGACGCAGCTGCTCATGCCAGGCTAGGACTCTTTAGACCTGCTCATGTCACCGTTCCACTGGTGGTGAAGTGAACAGCCTCTCAACTCCTGAAGTGCTGAGTGTGACTGCACAAGTGCGGCTAGACCAGTGTCCCTCTGCCGAGCTCACCTCAGAGAGCTTACATCTCTGAACCGTATTTAAACAGCTCTATGGAGATGAGGCCAAGGGCCTAGCTGATGTTGCTCAGTGGCTAGAGCGTCGGCCTGCAGACTGAAGGGTCATGGGTTCGGTTCCAGTCAGGGGCACATGCCCAGGTTGCGGGCTCAATCCCCAATGGAGGGCATGCAGGAGGCAGCCAATCCATGATTCCCTCTCATCATTGATGTTTCTCTCTCCTTTCCCTTCCTCTCTGACATCAATAAAAACGTTTTAAAAAAAACAGAGATGAGGGCAGTACGATAAGGTGTGCGCCGTGAGGACAGAGTGCAGTCAGCACCCCGGTTTGGGGGAGGTGGCCGCCAGTCAGCGCCTGTACAGCCTGCTGTGATGCAGGTTGGTTGTCCTTTTTGTTGCCGCTGCTCCCTGTGGAAGTGAAGAGCAGCTGTGAGACGGGACGTGCAATAGCAGCCACTTCTCGCCTACAGCGATCCCTCTGCGCTCAGGTCAGCTACAGGATGTGCACGTGCAAAATGGAAGGCCGTCCCTCTCGGGAGCAGCAGTGGGTCTGGTGAGACAGACCAGCGTTGCTGTTGGTTGCTATGGAGATGGACACTGCCGAGGAGGGGCGTTAGGACGTTGGCGGGCTGGGGAGGATGTGGGCAGATGTGCCTTTCACGCTGCTCCCAGGCGTGTCCTGCCCAGGGAGCCAGAGGCTCATGTTTTCTTCTCTGTGTTTCAGATCCAAATGGTTCAGCCTTCACATTGGGAATTTAAACGCGTGAGATCATCAGCCGCATCTAGTTTAACAGTTTCTTCGCTGCCTAATGAGAATGAAGTTCGCTCGCTTTCAATGTTACGGGGTGAGGCAGGCTAGCAGTAGTTAGAGTGTGTCACTAGGGATGAGGTAAAAATAGATTTTGCTGGAGGCAGTGACTTATATGGCAGATAGTGGACAGAAGAGAAAAGTTAAAGTTTGGGCTTGTGTCTCAAATACTAAATGTGAATTCCACGTTTTTGTGGAGTTTTAGTGAAAAGGAAGGGAGAGAGAGAAACATCAATGTCAGAACAAAACATGGACTGGCTGCCTCCTGCATGCTCCCCACGGGGTGGAGCCCGCACCCGGGCACGTGCCCTGACTGGGAATGGAATTGGCAGCCCGTCAGTGCACGAGCTAATGCCCAATCCACTGAGCAACACTGGCCAGGACTGGAGGATATTTTAAGAAAAACATTGGCCCATCCAGCGTGGCTCAGTGGTTGAGCGTCGACCTATGAACCAGGAGGTCCCAGTTTGATTCTTGGTCTGGGTACATACCCGGGTTGCAGGCTTAATCCCAGTGCGATGATTCCCTCTTATCATCGATGTCTCTCTCTGTCTTCCCCACCCCTTTCCTTTCTGAAATAAAAAATATATATATATTTTAATATATTTTATTGATTTTTTACAGAGAGGAAGGGAGAGGGATAGAGAGCCAGAAACATCGATGAGAAAGTAACATCGATCAGCTGCCTCCTGCACACCCGCTACTGGGGATGTGCCCGCAACCAAGGCACATGCCCGTGACCAGAATCAAACCTGGGACCCTTCAGTCCACAGTCTGACACTCTATCCACTGAGCCAAACCAGCCAGGGCTGAAATAAAAAATATTTTTAAAAAACTGTGACTGTTTTCATATGAGGATGACAACATTTAGTCTGGCTGTGATGTTGAAATATTTTCCAGGTTAAATTCAGTGTATAGCAGTATTGCTTTTAGCTACGTCCTTGGTGGAGTAATCGTGTTGTGATACTAATTAGCCTACATCAGTTAAGACCCTGAGCAGAGAAAGGAAAGGTGTTAAAATAGTGGAATAGCCCTGGCTGCTCGGGCTCAGTGGGTAGAGCCTGAGCCCGTGGCCTGAAGGGTCCGGTTCGGTTCCGCTCAGGGCACAGGCCGGTCCCAGTGGGGGGCGCGCAGGAGGCAGCTGATCCATGACTCTCTCTCATCATTGATGTCTCTCCCTCTCCCTGCCTCTCTGACATCAATAAAAAAATATTTTTTTAAGAAAGTAAAATAGTTTGGTAAGTTTTCCATGTATTAGTAACTTTGAAAGTAGATATTGAGAAGCCTTCATTATATTTGTTTTTGCTCCTTTATCATGCCTAAACTTTTCAATGTCTGTGTTTTTCATGGCTTGTGTTGTCTTGTAGCACCTAACCATAGCTGCTGTTAACTTTGCAACCAAACAACAATGTGCTGTCAGGTAGAATTCAGCTTTAACTGTTGCTCTGCTCTTTGTGGCTTACTTCCCCCAGAGCTCTCCCTCCAGTGAGCTGCAGGCGTGACATTTGCTGTTTTCAGCACCTGCCAACTTGGAAACCAGGGTTTGTGCTCAGGACGTGGGCATACAGCCCCACTTTGTGGCACACAATGCCGGCCCAGCTGGCATCTTCCTGCCTCAATGGCACTAAACGTCTGTGACAAAGCCGCGCAGATTCACCCACGCTGACTCAGTAGCGGGCTCCTCAAGCTACTCTTGACTCCCATTCAGGGTCAGAGGAGCTAGAGTGGGACCATTAAACCTAATGCTGTGGATTTTCGTTAAATTCAGTGAAAATAAATTTGTTTTACTTGATTCTTGAATCAAAAAGTAACTTTGTCTTCAAGAACTGCAGTACCTTTTATGAAATGTGTGTGTATAGATATGGGACATACGTACATACACACACAGGCACATACAGACACACACACATGCATGTGAGGTGCAGCCAGGGCTGTCCTCCTTTTCGTCAGCGGGAAGGTTTCAGAGCACAAGACACAAGCAGAGAGGAAAGCAGTGGCTCTGCGTGTCCCAGGCTGATGGCGGCAGGGAGGTGCGTTGCACCTGGAGCATAGATGGGGGAACGGTCACAGAACTTTCTGTTTTATTTTTGGTTACTCACCCGAGGTTATTTTTCCATTGATTTTTAGAGAGAGTCGAAGAGAGAGGGAAAGACAGAAAATTGATGTGAGAGAAACACATCAGTTGGTTGCCTCTTGCACACGCCAACCTGGGCCTGGGCTGGGGAGGAGCCAGCAACCCAGGTACAGCATGCCCTTGACCAGAATTGAACCGGGACCCTTTGGTCCTTGGGCCGATGCTCTATTCACTATGCCAAACCCGCCAGAGCAGAACTTTTTTTTTGAGTGAGAGCCACATGAGAAAATTGCCACCATAGTAAGTACCGGTTTTTGATTTTCATCTATAATCAGAATTTTCCAAAGCAGCCTGTTTTGCTCACTGGTTTCAGTAGCCAGTCTTTTTGGAAGTGCTGCAGGAGAACGTGGGGATGTCTGCCTCCTCATGTTCTAGAAATCTTCAGGTTCTGCTTCTAAGAAGATCTTTTCAGATGCAGAAAGGACAGTGTGAAGTGGGAATGACCTTTAGTACAGGCGCAGTGCTCTGGAGGCTGAATAAAGGAATGAACACATCTGGCGGCAGCTGCTCAGCACAGCGCAGCATGTCTGACGTCTGCGTCACTGACTGTTGGTCTAAAAAGAATGTGTTGTCCGCAGAGGCAAGTGATGGATATTTCTAAGTGGGGAGTCGGTGAAAACTGGGTACAGATAGATTTGACGGGAAAAACTGAATGTTGACTGGTCCTTACCCAAACGTAAAAGCTTACTTTGCACCTCACATTTGTCTTATTTCAAAGGCATAAAAATAAACACTCACCAGCTCCTAGGACACTCCTTCGTGCATATCACAACCCACCCTTTACCCTCCTCGGCACAGATGTGCTTAGGTGAACACTTTTATTAGCTTGTTGATACAAGTTATAGCTGATCACACCCTTCCTTAATAAAATACACCCTGTTTGTCTCCTGTTGCTTAAGAGCTTGAAACTTGGGGTGGGGTAGCTCTTCATAGGGAAGGACACTGTAAACCCCAGGCGGAGAGTGGGCAGGGCGCCCACCATGCACACAGCCTCCCGCCGGGCAGCTCTGCTGGGGGCCGGGAGAGCCAGGACGGCGGGTCCATCCCTGGGTTTCCTCTGCGTGTAACCTCCACATTTTCTCTCTCCCAGGATATTCCGTGATTTAACCAAATCAGTGGGGATCAATTATTAATGGAAATGCTACCGGTGATCATTTTTGCTTCTTACTTATGGGTTTATTCCTAAATTGGCCTGTGAATTTGTGTTTGCGTGTCTGTGCTATAAATCTGGTTTTGGTCTCTTAGGATTGAACAAAGGCAGTTTACTGCCTTTCCCGTTTACATGGTCTTAAATCCAGAGTTCCACTGAGTTTATATTTGTTCTTCTGAATTGAGCAAAACTTGAATATACAACCTTTTGGGTAGGGTTCTTATACTTAAGGACTATGTAATACAGCTCTAAAAAGTGGGGGTGTTTTAATATCTATAGGACTTGTTAACAACAATGTGGGTGGAGCCTTAGGGAGGAAGTGTAAGTGACACAGGCCTTGATGTCTGTATTTTTAGCCCTTGGGGATTCAAATTAAGTAAATGAGAAGTAACTGCTCATTGGCTAGTAGCACAGCTCCTTAACCATGTGTTTTAGTTTTGTACATTCTCAATAAAACAAACTCTCAGAACCAGAAAAACAGGCTGCTGTCGGTTGGAAAGGGCCTGCCCTCACCACAGTCCTAGAGTTCCTTGACTGAAATCACCCTGAAAGCAGCGAGAGTCCTGGTCGCAGTGATTGTTTCCAGGCTCTCCACCCCTGCCCCTGCGTTTTCTTTCTTAAGTTGACCCGCTGAATGGTAATTGCAGGAATAAACTGAATGCTTGCCAGCAGGAGTCACTCTAGGCCTCCTAATAAAAGTAAATTAAACTATATCCTCAAAGCCTCCAAGGCGAGGTGCGCCGAGGAGATGGTTAGGGAGATGTGGCCTCTCTCTGTCCGACCTGGGCGGGCTTGGTCTCGCTCCTCAGAACTGACCTGCGCTGTTTTTTCACGCGTTGGTGGACGAGGACAGCAGTACCTTAGTGTTCTGCGCATTAGCTCGATTTGGCTTTCGTAGGATTATGTCCCACATCACCTCCGAACCCCTCTGCTTTGCTGGCCAGGCCCCTCCTGGAGCAGAAACCACTGGAGTGTGGTTAGTGTGAAAGGAGATGTTAGCTCATGGTTTTCTGAAAAAGAATGGGCCCAGTGTGATGAGAAACTGAAATATTTCAGCAATAGCCATGAAATATAATAGTTTCCCAAGTGTACACAAGCTCAAACAGTTAATTGTTCATTTATGTTTGATACTGGGATTGAAACGTTGGATTAAAACCAATTAAATGTTCCTAGAAGCAACAGAAAAAGTTTCCTGATTTATGAATAGAACCATTCAAATGGCTCAGACACAATCCATGTCAAGTAATGAGGTGTTTTGTTTTTTTGGCAAAGGAGAACACAAAACAGGCATAGGGAGTTCTTTCAAAAAACCTCCTTAAAAACCAATTTTGGACACAAGGTCAATAACGAAACATACACAGCAGGCAGCAGTGATGGGAAGCTAGTCCCCTCCCCCAGGTGAGCGGCACAATGAGACGCCCCGCGCCTGGTGTCAGGGCTGCATTCCTGAACTTAAGTCAACACCCCAGCCCGGCGCTCAACACGCGCCTCGCCTAGCAACCGGCCTCCTCCCCCCGCGGCTCCCAAGTGCACTCGCCTCCCTTCCCACCCGCGCCCGAGTCCCCCCAAGTGTGACAACACGCACCCGATCCCCTCCCCGCCCCCCCCAGCCCCGAAACGATCGTTTCTTCAAACCTCAAACCCACAACCCGGAAACTGGACTCTCGAGTGCACGCGGCTCGGGGTTCGGCCGCCTCGGGCAGGGGCCGCGGGAGACTCCTGCGGGGGGCCTGGGCGCTCGGCCCCGGGGCCCCTTCCCGAGTCCCCTTCCCGAGTCCCGGCCCGGCCGGCGCGGCCCGGCTCGCAGGACGCCCTCTAGCCCCGCTGGCGGCGCGCCGCGACCCCCCCACTCCCCGCCCACCGGCGGCTGCGCGCACTGCGCCCGCCGCCCGCCCCGGTTCCTGCACGCCGCCCGCCCGCCCGCCCGCCGAGCCGGCCCGCAGCGCCCGTCCCAGGTCCCAGCCGCCCGCCCCGGCGATCGGGCGTCCCGGGGAAGAGGCGATCGCCCCGGGGAGGAGGCGGCGGCGGGCCCGGCCGGGCGGGTGGTGGGGAGAGTCGCACGCGGCTCAGGAAGTGACAAGTCGGTTTCCTCTCGGGAGCCGCTCGGTGCGCAGCGCTCGGCACCGGGGCAGAGCGCGCGGCGGCAGCCCGACAGTCCAGAGCGCCCGGCGCGCACAGTAAGCGACCCCGGGACCCCGGGACCCCGGGCCGGGCGGGCGGGCGGGCGGGGGTGGCGAGGGGTCGGGCCGGGCGGAGGTGCCTGCGGAGTGCGCCCCGCTGCCGGCGGGGGAGGGGGGGCTCGCGCCCCGCTCGCTCGGCGCCGGTCTCCTCGCTCCGCCTCGTTCCGCGTCGGGCTGGGCGGATCTCGGGGCGCCGCCGCTCCCGGGGCCGGCGCGAGACTTGTCAGCGCCGCGGGGGGAGCGAGCAGCCCGGCCCGAAGAAGCCTGCGTCCCCCGGGGCGGCCCCTGCCCCGCGGCTCCACTTGAGCCCCGGGACCGGCGGCCGCGCTCGCCCCGAACTTCCGCACCGGCGACTCTTTTGTTCGCGGAAGTTTTCGCCGCGGCCCCCGGGATGCTGCCCCCGGGATGCGGGCTCCGCGGCTGCCGGGCCGCCGGGGGCGGGTGCGTCGCGGGTGAGGAGGGTCCGGCCCCGGGCGGGTGGGGCTGCGGCGCGTGGGGCCGGCGTGGCCCCCGCACATGGCGAGCAGGGCCGCGGGCGCGCTGGTCGGGACACATTCTTCCGTCCTTGGCTCCCGGGGTTCCACCCGGCGGGGCGGGGCGGCGAGGCCAGGACACCCCGAGTTCCGGAGCCCCGAGCGGCGCCCCCCAGCTCCCCACCCCCGCCTGCAGGCCCGGGGGACCGTGCTCGTGGCGCGGGATGGGGCGGCCGGTCCCGGGGAGTCCTGGGCCCCGTCCCTCGGGCGCCCGGGCTCGTTAGCGCGCACTGTGCTGGGACCAGGAACAAAGGGCCGCTCTGCTCCCTGATGAATGGGGTTCGCCTCCTGCAGGCCGCACTCCGCGCCGCCCGCACGCCGTGGCCTCGGACTCGGTCCGGGCTGCGCTCCCAGCTGGGACGGGGCGGGGGGCGGGGGTGCGGGCGCCCCGCGGGAGGAGAGTGTGCGGGACGGGCTGGCGGAGCCCGGGCGGCTCCCTACCGGGGCTGCGGGGATCGGGGCGCATTGTTTGCTGGCGGGGGAGCCAGGCAGCCCCGTGAGCGGACCTGCAGCCGCTTGCTGGCCGAGGTGTGCCCAGCAGCTGGTGGGCGGTCGCCCTCCTCGCTCAGATTGCGACTCCGGGTCAGGGTCACCCCTCTCCCACCCCCGTTTTGAGGACTTGGGAAGGGACGCAGGTCGCAGGCTGGGGACAGTCCCTGTTACTGACTGGGCCGGTTTGGGTTTCACTCTAATGCACCCACTGAGCTGTAAGTTATCTGAGTTACAGTGTGACCCTGAGTTGCAGATCCGTGCCCTCTTCGCTGTGGACACCTAGATAAACAGAATAGCTGCTTGTCCCAGCGTAAACCCGGGTGAGCGGGAGAAGCTTCGGGTCTTCCCTTCAGGACGGGAAGCCCTTGACCCTGTGTCTGCACTGGGCGGGGAGGGGGGGGGGTCTGGATGCGGCCAGGCACCCTGCAGGCCTTGAGGGTGCGGACCCGGCTGCCAGGGCACCACTCACTGTTCCAATCTGCAAACTGGGGAGGTTTGGGGCAGATCCGGGCTTTTCTCCCAAATGCCCCATCCAAAGAGCAAGATGGCTTTCAGACTGGTTCCCACGCTGTTGCCCAGACTTCCTGTGTTCCCCTGAGGTGATGGCATCGAGGCACAGTCATTTTAACAGCGAGGGCCAGTTCATACAGGCAGGCAGTGCTGTGGCGGCAGAGGTGGGGCACGTACAGCACCCCAGTGTCCGGATAGGTGTCATGTTTTTGGTTGTTTCTGCCTCCGGATTCCAGCTGAGGGGTATGTCCTGTGTGTGGAACGTCTTGGAATCTCATGAAGTTCTTTCGGGAAGAGCTTTAAGAGACTTAGCGACTTCCTGGTGGCTACACTAAATTGGCATTTTGCGGAAAGCCCTGTTGTTATTTCTCAGGCTATTTCCGTCCACACCGTTGGGACTTTCCCTGTTGTGTCCTTTGCTGCCCCCCGGCCCCTCCATCTCTCCAGTTCTGTAGGAGCTGAGTGGGCTGCGTGTCCTTTAAATGGGCTCAGGGAGCAGGCGCCTGAGCGAAGCCCTGAGAAAGCCAGCTCCCCTGGCCTGCCGGAGGCCGCAGGGAGAGGCGGGGGCCTGTGTGACACCTCGGAGCACGCTGGCGCCTTCGCAGGCCAAGGGGACCCCCGCTGTCTGGCGGCCCCCTCCATGCCTCGTCCCCTGCATGTGACTTTTCTGAATTTCCTACTGGATGGAGAAAGCTTGTTGTTCTTACCCTTAAAAAAAAGAAAAAAAGAAACTGAAATAAGCAAACACTCAGCCCAGCACAACCGCCATGGTTACCACCACCACACACACCTCTCTGATGTGCAATAAAAAGAAACGGCAGGCATGGTTTGTTGTGTAATCTGCTGATAATACAAGTTTCGGTCTTGATGGAAACCAGATGTGGAGGGCTCCCTTTAATTGATCCAGCCGGGGTGTGGAGAGGGGCGACGGACACTTTAATAGAGCAGCCCTTGCCAACCCCAAAGGCGACTCTTTTTTTCCTTTCCCCTCGAGGGGAGAATCTCCCAGTCGGGCCTTTTTCGAGGATGTTGCCTCTTGGCCTCTCCCCTTGCTGCAGCTGTCCTTTTTGTCAGTGTCTCCTCTCGTGAAAGAACCGGTTTGTTGCCAACACGAAGCACATGGCCGAGGCTGGCGGGGTTCCGCGCAGTTGCACCCGGCCGGGCGCCTCTCTCCCCGTCCAGCTGCCGCCCTGCCCTCCGCCCTCCAACGCAGAGCCCGGCCCAGGGCTTGGGTGCTGCGAGGAATGCCGACTGCTCGCCCCCAGCTCCTCTGCCAACCCTCGGCCGGTCCCTGGGGAGCTGCTGCTGTTCAAACTTGCCCCGTGAGTAACTGCAGACGCTCCCTGGCCGGCTCCCCTCGGCCTGTGCCTCCTGCCCGCTGCGCGAGGGCTGCCTCTGCCCGCTGAGCCACCTGCGTGGTGGCCGTGGTCAGGGGCCGACTCCATCAACTGGGGTCCCCTCGCGGGCGGGCTGTGAACTTTGGAAACGAACCCAGCGGCTGAGATATGCTGATGGGCCCTGAGCCTCGCCGGGGAAGGCTGGTCTTAGCGCGGTTTACATTACACGATTAATAACCGCGCCTCTGAAAAGTCTATATTCAAAAGCAATTAGTTTACCGGCCCCTGGGGTTCTTCTTGGGGGGGGGGGG
>PVJC01011759.1:0-40942 GCA_004026665.1 Murina feae
GGGAGAGAGACAGAGAAACATCGATGTGAGAAAGACACATCAATTGGTTGCCTCCTGCACATGCCTGACCAGGGCTGGAGATTGAGCCTGCAATTGAGATACATGCCCTTGACCAGAATTGAACTTGGGACCCATCAATCCATGGGCCAACGTTCTATCCATTGAGCCTTTTAGAAGTTTTTTTTTGCTGTTTGTTTATCTAATGCACATAGATTTGGAATCTTAGGTTGAGAATAAAGAAGACCAATAAGCTCTAGCTGGTTTTGCTCAGTGGATGGAGTGTTGGCCTGTGGACTGAAGGGTCCCGGGATTGATTCTGGTCCAAGGGTACATGCCTGGATTGCGGGCTTGAACCCAAGTGGGGGTATGCAGGAGGCAACCAATCAATGATTCTCTCTCATCATTGATGTTTCTATCTCTCTCTCCCTCTTCCTTCCTCTCTGAAATCAATAAAAATATATTATAAAAGAAGACCAATAAGTATAATCATATTAACCTGCCTAAATCTTGAACCAGTTGAGAAGACAAAAGATTCAAAAGATGATCCCTTGAAACATAGAATAAACAGGCACAGATGAAAATGCATGCTTCTTGCAGGCATCACACTTCCAAAATGGAGGGACCAGGAAGAAGCTGGAGCCTCCTGTCTAGTTCCACCCTCCAAACTCAGGACTCAGATGAAGCTGTTGCTCCTTAAGGACTGAAGGAGGGTATGGCAGAGACCCCTGGCTGATCTGTGTATGAATGGTGCTCCCTTCACATCAAAGAAATGGAGAAGCAATCATCTACCCTTTAATGCTATAGGTTTAGTCACGAATTATATTATAACACATAAAATAAAATTATTGTCTTAATACTTTGTTTTTGGCTCTGCTGAATTTCTCTGTGTTCTGATTGCAATAAACTAATGAATTTTGAACCACATTTCCCACTCTTCTTTTGAAACACACTCTCCTGTGACAGACCAAACACATTTCGCCAAGTTCCCACTCTTAAAATTGAGAGAGTTGCATACTGCATTTCAAAACGAAGCGCTTGTGTTTAATCTCTTTTATTCTTTGCCACTACCTCCAAAGCTTTTATTATGGAAGGGGTCCATAAAAAATACTGCTTATACAAATTAACATTAAACTCTTTTGTTTCACTTGCCATCACTTGAAGCAACCCATGTTTAATCAAAAACAGAGGCTAATTCTTTTTCAGACTTGTGTTGTGGTCTCTTGACTTCCTGAAGAGGCACAAATAAAACCACCAAGCCACATCATGAAATACTTTATTTTCTTTGGGGTATCAGTTGCTGTTATTATTATGAGAGAAGTGCATTCAGAAGAATGGACATATTAAAAGGCAATTTCATCTTGTGTTCCTTAACTGAGTGTGAACTTCTGGTCATTCTACCAAACAATACACTTTTAGAGACTGAGCTTAAGCAGTTTATTGGCAAAAATTAGACACCAAGTCAAACTGGATTGTAGAAAAGGCAAGTAGTTGAAGACCTGGGGGTACTAGTCAAGGGTGGTCTTTGGTTGTTTTCTTCAAGACATGGAAACTTTAGCTAATATTTAAACTTAAAACCATAGTCTGAATGCATGATATCTAGGATTGAAGTACTAGAGTATATATCCTAGATTTTCCTCTAAAACTGATGAAACTGGGGGATTCTGGTTTATCAGAATTTGTAATCTTCTACCTATATCCAAATTGCCAAGAAATGGATAGTGCCTATTCTATGTTGTTTATATTCATGTCATATATATTTGAAACTTCTATTCTTTCTTTGGTTGAAGAGGTTGGAAAGTTATTAACCTCATTTTGCAGACCTCCTTATAGCTGGGGTTTAGAAGCAATGGAGATATGCCAGTCTCTCCTACTGCCATGAGATTTGGAAGGTGAATATGACCTTGAAAGCCATATCTGCTGCAGCTGTGAACGTTTGCTGTTGGCCAGCAAGGTCACAGAAATGGGAAGTCATCTTAATTAGTTTTTTTTTTCCTGCCCATTCTCCAGCTCCCAGGGTTTCAAGAAGCAGAAACGGAAGTGGTGCCATTTTGATCTGGACTTCCGATCTGGCAATCACAGCTGCCAAGATCCATTCTCCAGCTTCTTGGATGTGGAGAGGCCACTGTAACAAGTCACTTGGGCTTCTTTCTTCCAGTGTAGCTCAGTGGCAGCCTTATTGGGGTCAGTTTTGATTGTTTTTAAAGCCATTCCAGAAGGCCAACCCTAGAAGCCATTTCTGGAACCTTTCCCATGAGTTTTATAAGCACCAAATTCCCTGTTTTAAATCAGTCCCTGCTTAAAACACATAGAGTGGTGTCTCTGTCCTGCACTGAATTTCTCCTAATACAATAGGTGAGCAAATAGAGATGTGACTGTTTAGAAGACAAAGTTTTATTTTACTTTTAATATTATTTCTTTGAACTTATGCCTGTACTTCCACCTCCATTAAATAATGAATGACTTGATGAACCTTAATCTAAATTTATACTCATATAAGTTAGAGAGTAAATTTTTACAGTAAAAAGCATAGTTTTCATTTTTATAACACTCTGTTAAGAAACACAAAGGTTAATTTATATTTAGATAAGATATAAATTACTGATGTCTTTAAGATAGTCATAAAATCACATAAAAAATTTCAAGGCCCAGATATATTGTGGTCAATGAAGAGTGCAGCTGTACTTAAAGAATAGAGTAATACTCAATGAATTTAATAATAACAATAGTGCAGTGCTGTGTGTGTGTATGTGTGTGTGTGTCTATGTCTATGTATGTTTTCCTGTCTGGATAGACAAAGGGTTTATGAAGTCTGGGTGAGCAGACATTTCTGCAGACATACCTTCTTCACAGAAAACTCATTGGAGCCGGTTCAAGGCAAGTGCTATCTGGTCTTAGTTAAAATAATGGCTCAACTTGATGGCCTGCCATAGAGAAAAGCACTGACTTGGACACCGAGAACCTAGACTAACTCAGGGAAACTCTCATGAGGTTAACTGGACCTAAAATTAAGTGAATATACTCTGTCTCCAGATTTGGTTTCCATGGGAATTTGTGTTTATGGGGGAAGCCTGAAATTGTTGCTTTCCAGCCAAAATATCTGGACAGTTCAATCAGTTCAGCTCCTCACAGAATTCAGCTGACTGGATGTTTTGTCTTTAAGGCTGGCGTAAAGTGTGGATAGAATTGGCCAGGCAGAAAGCATTGTCTAGTCACAAAAGTCAGTACAATTTCTTCAGGCTGATGTTCAGCAAGTTTAACTCATGGGAGGTTGATGGGAAGAGATGTCTTGAACAATGAGAATTAAGTTAACTAGCCTTGGGTGAGTTTGAATGTTTCTTAATCCAAAGTCCTTGTAGATATTTAATGATAAGCTCATAATCTTTCTTGCCCCCTGAGAGAGCAAGAAAATGATTCTTCAGATTTGTATGTTTGGCTTCATCATGTTTATGTTGTTATCAGAGAAGTGAAAAAAGGACATAGAATACTAAGATTTTCTTTATACAAGAAGTGGTTTGTAATACATTTCTAGAGCTTATTAAATCAACGCCGTCCAACTTATAACTATTTCTTGTACGCTGAGTCTGTGAAGCTGACAGTGCCTAGAGGCAGGACAGGTGTCTAAATTTTCTTGATTACCCAATTCTTTTTTTTAAAAATCAGATTGTAACATGTTAGTAGGGTCAGCAAACAATGATTTCAATTTTGTTGTCTTCCTTAAATACTGGGAAGTTTTGCAACATCTCCATCCTGGAGTAGTGGTTCTTGATTGTGGATGGGTGGTAGAATCAAATGGGAGGCTTCAAAAAATATTTCTGCCTGGCTCCCACCTACAAACTTCTTAAATCAGAATATCTGTGGACTTGGACCTAAATGCTAGGGTGCTTTTAAAAATTCTTAATGGTTTTTAACATGTAACAAGAGTTAAGAACTATGTTTAGTGGAATAGAAATACGTACTCATAGAATGTGATGAATACTGAGATTTATGGCTAAAATTAGGCTTGTCTAGAGCTTTTTAGTACACTAACATTTTTTTGAAATAATCTTTCAAAGCACACAGAGTCTATTATGTACCCTACAACTAAGTCCCCTTAGTATTGGCTGCCATAGCAATTTGTAGTTAGCCCTTCACAGTACACATAATTACATTTGAAATTGCAAGTTATCATTATCTTCCTTGGTGCATTGGAAACTCAGTGGGAGCAAAGAGCATGTTCCTTGGTTACCTAACACAGTGTCAGGCACATAGTAGATTTAACAAATAAATTTTAATGAATGAATGATTTTGCCAAATATAAATTACTGCGTTCATATAAGCCATTATTCATTACTAATAAGATTCTCACCTATAGTCTAGGTCATGGATCTTTCCTGAAAAAAAAAATGTCATCAAGAGCATAAATAAGAGATCTGGTATGAAAGCTAGAACTCAGAACTACCTAGGGTTGTCTATTATACTCTAGGCAGGCTGTCCTCTCTTCTGCGATGAGGAAACTCAAAACTTTCACACCTGGGATTTTATATTTTATTCCTCAGGTTCCATTAAAATTTTTTTTCTTTATGTTTTTCAGTATCATAGTAGAAGAGATCTCAATTATCTGCCAAGTCAAAATGTCTTATTTTTAATGAAATTTACCTTCTCCATTAGCAAACTGCCACTCTTCTTTTGACACAATTCTAAAATTTGATTTGTGTTAAGACCCATCTTTCTTTTCTTGTTGGTTACCGGAAACAGCATTTTTGGAACTGTGTGTTTCTTTGTAGTGGACAGCAAAAAGGTAGCTAAATCAGAAGCAGAAAATAATTAGAACACTTTACACATTATTCTTATGTTTAGAATTCAGATCCAAAGGCTGCAGGTTAACATGCTACTTCATCTTTGAATTGAAGGAGTTTTCATTTTAAAAATGTGGTCAGGGTTTGGATCAATGATCAAAATATAAATCTTCCCAAATCCCACAACTTTTCCTTTAAAAACCAGGCAAACATCTCTGTTGAAGATGGAGTAGGTTATTAGCTAAAGAAACAATGTGTTTGAGTTTTCAACAGAAGATAATCACTTCCAGACACAAGTACACAATAGTTGACAATGAAAAAATTAGAACCATAACAATTAATGCAAACACAGATGTGTAACTGGCTAAGAATATGGAAAATCAAATTTATTATATATATATATATATATATATATATATATATATATATATATATATATATATATATATATAGGCTTGATATGTATATGACTTTGTCAAGAAGAATATTGGCTAATAGTAGACCATATCCTATTAATTCAAAATCTTGTCCAAAACAAACAGAGGTCACTATGACCAACTATATAGACACCTGCTCTGGAAACAGAGGGAGTTGGAATAGGGCTGACAGCCTGGGATCCCATGAGTGTCCCATGACTCACTGAGAAATGGAAGATGTGGATGCTATCTCAGAGAAGGAGAAAACATTTTCTGACATAAAAATAGCCATCTTTATGCTGCACAACTTCCCAGTATTTAAGGAAGACATCAAAATTGAAATCATTAGTTGCTGCCCCTACTAAAATGTTATCTATAATAATAAAAGCATAATATGCTAATTAGACCAGACATCCCTTTGGATGTCCTTCCAGATGACCTTCTGGACAAAGCCGCAGCAGAGGTGGGGCCGAGGCAGAGGCGGCTGCAGTGGCAGGCAGGGGCCGAACCTCTTGCATGAATTTCATGCCTCTAGTAATATGATAAAAAAAAGAATTGGGTAATCTAGACAATTACACCATAGAACACCATGATTTCTTAAGTACATACTCATTGTAAGTTAGCTTGGCATGGTGGATAAGAACCCATACTTTAGAGATCAACTTTTCAGATTCAAGTCTCCCCACTGCCTCTTACTGGCCTTGGGTCTATAGACAGAGCTCAGTACTTCAGGCTTCAGCTTCTCCATCTGCAAAGGGGTTAATGACAGTATTTACCTCAGAGAGTTGTTCCAGGCATATAATGAAGATTTAAAAAGTTCTCTAAGCGAAGACCCTGAAGGGCGGGAATACAAACAGAGTAAGAACAGTATGTGTGAGTATCTTATTAGGTAAATAAACTATTGGAGATTTGACCTACAAATCTCCCTGCTTCAGACAAACAGCCAAAAATCCTCTTGATTTTGGATGCAGCCAGCATGTGGCCGAGCCAGAGCAGACGAGAGAGCACACAGATGCCTTTCATACTTTCCCAGAAGAAGTATTTCCTGGAAGCAAGAACTACGTGGCTTGCTCTCTAGAGTGACATCAAATAAAAGCTAAGCCTCGAAGAGGAGCATCCCACAGCTGTGGCAGAAGTAAAGATAGAAGAAAGCAGGCACTTTCAGAAATGCCTTCGACCCTCCCAATCCCGGGCTGCCCACACTGGACCTTATCAGGTGCTCTCTTCTGAGAACTTTCCTGCCTGCTCCTCCTTCACAAATGGAGCCAGCCCTATCTTCCTCTGACCCCATCACAGCCTGCATTTCTTCTCCGTGGCCAAATTCATCGCACTGCTTCAGGTCATCTAGTGTCAGGAGTTGTGAGTGAAAAACAGCCCTCCTCCCAGCCCTGGTTGTCCTGCCACTACCCTGCTTCTGACTTCTCAACAGTTATTCCAAGCCTTCACCAATCCAGTCCCCAAATATCTTTGTTTCTGTTTTCACCAGAGAATAAAGGCTGTTAGTAGTGAATGCTTTTAACTTTCTAGCTCCTCTTCTTGACGCTCAGCAGCACTTGCCCCTTGGTTCACTCTATGTTAGCAAAGATTCGTCCATCACTATCTCAGTTAATACCTCCCTTCTGTCTTCTTCCTCTTACTGTATATCTTTGCACACCTCCTCCCTTTAACCTTGGAGAACTTGGGTCCAAAAATTATTCCATCTTTTCTATATCTTATACTTTTCGTATTCCACTGATATTATCTATAGTCTTGTTAGATTTCTTTTTCCAGCTTTAAGATGAAAACCTTCCTAGACTCAGTTTCTCCATGTTGCTATTGTTTAGATGACTCCCTTTCTTATCTTCTTATTGACATTACTAACCATTTCCCTTTGCCCTCGCACCTCACTATTCTGTTGAAAATTTTCTAAGAACCCTCAACAATACCCTCCAAGGACAATAGGAATTTTTTAGTTCTCTTACTTGTCCAGCTTTATGATGTTAGTATTGTTTACCAGTTTGTACTCTAACTTTCATTTTTGCATGAATTCTTTTATATTTCTCTGGCCACTTCTCAGTGTTCTTTGTGGCTCTTCTTCCTTTGTGCACAGTTTAAACGTAGGAATTCATCAGCATTTTATCTTTAGTTCTCTTTTCTTGTCACTCCACAAGGGTATGTTTATCCTTTTCTATAGCTTCATATGTGCTCAGTTTCTGATGAGTTTGAAATTTGTTTCTTCATCTAGATCAGTCAGTTGAGTTTTTAACAAAAATATTCTGTTTCTACCTGGTTATCTCCACCTGTTGTCCCATTACTACTCATCCTCTCACTTCAAATGTACTCTTCTAGCATCTTCCTTGTAATCCTAGACACTACCTCAATTCTTTCCTCTATCTCACAGCCAGCATCCATTCAATCCTTCATCCATTCCTGCTTAACATTTCTCCTAAAAATGTCTTCTCCACTGATCATGTTGTAATAACAACTCATCAATTCATGTCATCTCTTACCTCAACTGTTGTAGCATTCTCTGCTTTTAGTCTTATTTTACACTGACCAGTTCTTCACTTTATGTAAAAAATATTGCTTACTACTAAGTTATACAAAAGGTCTTTGTTTACTCATAGGATACAGTAGGACTTATTTAGCTGAACTCTGCTAACCTTTATACACCCATCTTTCAATACTTAATTCCCTAACACCTCCACCAAAGTTCTTTCACATGTATGGACACACACACACACACACACACACACACACACACCATTGAATTAGTCATATTAGCTGAATAGACCCTCCTCTCTAATTGCTTATACATTGCTTTTTCTTTGCCCAGGACATACATTATCTTCTGCCCAGAAAATGCACACTTAGCACTCAAGTCACCATTTTTTAAAAGTTTCTCCCCCTCCTCCGCCCGCACCCGTGACTTTTTCCCTTAAGTTCTTGCGGCAGATCAGGATGTGTCTCCTCCAGGTATCTCACAATGCTCTATACATAACTGCATAAAAGCAACTGTCGCATTCCATTGTCATCTTTGCTCATGTCTGTAGTCTCTACTTTAAACTACTTGAGGGTCCATGGCCCTTCATCAGTATTTTCTAAGCTTTGGCCAAAAACACAGCCAGGGAAGGGGAAGACTTATAGAGTCATTTGTTAGATTTTGGAGATGGTATAAACTTTCCTTTTTGGAAAAGAGAAAACAACCCTGAACATGTAGTTATGTGGAAGGCCAAAGAATGATTTCTCTTGCATAGTTTCTTCCAAAGCACAAGGTTGGTGTAGGGAAGAAAGCCCAACATATAAGAGAAATTCAAGCTATGTGGCAGGAGAGAAGGTAGAAGGAATCGGGTTTCCTTATTAAAAAGACAAGGACTAAGGCAATTATAATCTGGAAGTAGGTGTTGTGGGAGTGTGATGACAAATCCAGCTTGCAGAAATGTGTTAAATCCAGCAAAACTACTTATTATGGAAGGCCTAGGGATCCCAAAAAGAAAAAAGGGGTCAAATGAATATTGTGATAGAGTGTTATCTCAGAAACCCTAGGAGAACATTAAGACTTCATTAGTTAATTAAACATATATTTTTAAACACCTATCATGTTCTAGGACATTGTTAGATATAGTAAGGATACAATGTGAGCAAACCTAACAAACAAATCAAACTCTCCCACCAAGCAAGCAAGCAAGCAAGCAAGCAAGCAAGCAACCAACCAACCAACCAACCAACCAACCAAACCAACCAACCAATCAAACAAACAAACAAATAACTACAAATCATAGCCAAGTACAGACAAAAAACTCAATAAACTAAATAACAGCAACAAACAAACATTGTCTCTACTTTCATGGTATTTGAAATCTAAGGAGGAAGACTAAAATCAATAAAAAATTATATCAAGGCATAAAACATTACTTGGATAAATGTTAGGAAAAAACGCTAGTGGAATCGGGAAAGCACAGGCGAGAAGGTCTCTATCTGGAGCTGATTAACACAAAACTCCATTACAAACACAGGTTCCCATGTAAACCAAAGCAAAAGAAACCTGAAGAGGCTGAGAATATCACATCTCTTGTTTAGGATGCAATTTCCATCAGGTCCACCCTGAATTCTTTTGGCCTTTAGTTATGTGAGATGGGGGAGTTTATTTCTTGGGCAATGTTGCTAGGGGTTACAAGTGATTTGTTAAGGGGAGAAAATGTTTTCTGCATCATTTACTGTGTATCTGATACTATGGATGCTGCTGTAACACCAGATGGAATCAGATATCATCCGAACAAAAAGTCATTGGAGCCAAGTAAGAGAGATTTAGTTAAATCAGGGCCTATAGCTTCTGAGAAAGAGCAAATGATGCCAACCAGAAACTGGTAAAATCTTCTATAGCTCCCTTTTCCCATCTGATGAAAGCATTTCATACATTATTGTTAATTCTAACACTATTAGTATATTGATTAGCAGTACACACAAAAAATCCTTATTAGATTAGAGTTGGAAATATAAGATGAATAAGTCTTGGAGCTAAAATATTCAGGTTGGTGACTACAGTTAACAATAGCATATTGTATACTTGAAATTTGTTAAGAGAGTAGGTCTTGTGTTCTCATTACACACACATTGTATAGTGATGGATATGTTAATTAGCCTGATTGTGATGATCATTTCACGATGTATATAAAACATCACATTGTACACCTTAAATGCATATTACTTTTCTTTGTCAATCATACCTCAGTAAAGCTAGAAAACAAATCAGTAAGTAAAAATACTGGCAAATTGGAAGAATCTATGCATATTAGTCAGCATAAAGGAGAGTTATTTTATTCAAATATCCCAAATGGTTGTTAGCAGCAGTGCAACAACCATGGTTAGAACCAGCAGTGCAATTCTTCAACATTGCAAGTTCTCATGAGATCCAGTATGGTAAAAGATAAAGAATTCATACTGCTTCATTTTGTGTTGGAATAGTCACTATTTTCTTAGATGAATGCTAGATTAATCAAACACAGAAATCTTGGTTGCCTGTGGGCACAAAAGGAAAGTCAGTGCACATGATCTTTAAATTTCCATTCTCTCTTCAGGATGAAATGTGGAATTGGTATTTTCCTTCCATTTGAAGTCACTTGTGACATAACACTCATGCTCTCCCCACCTCCACTTTTTTTTTAAAAACTCTATTCTTGTTAATGTGTTTCTCAGCCAGGAAAAATGACATTAGGAAAAACACATTGTACAGGTTACAGAGAGGACAAAAATGGAAGACTCAAAATGAAATATTCTTTATGAAAAAAATTATTTCATATCTCTTTGATGATAAAAATACCACCCAATTTTGGAAAACTTTTATATTTAATTTGACTCTCCACCATCTTTTAGGAGAGTTGGGAATACAGATTTGCTTGAGGGATAGACTTAACTACAAATTGCTGCTTTTCAGATCTAGGACTTTTGCTTCCTATTTTATGAATGCATTTTTAGATATTGGGCAAAAAGAGAAATAGGTCAATTTTATCCCCCCCCCCCCAGTAAATACCTTCTTTATTTGCTTCTAAAATGAAAAAGAACTTTAAAACATTTGCAATCATTTATTACCTATGACGTCTGAATTATGTCCATGTATTTGCAGACTAAGTGCATCTAACATATGTTGATACATAGACTTCATCTCATTTACCTCCTCCAAATCATTACAGACACTTCAGGAGGAATGAAATCGGAATCATTTGGTACTAGTTATCCTGGTGCTTGTTAAAGCTTAGTTTCCAAGTTATTCTGAAGTATTTTAAAATCCAGATTGAAGTTGGGGACATATTTCTAATGATTTGTTTAGTCTGGTAATGATCATCAACCTTTAACATGGGCTGAGCCAGCTTTCTCTGTGATTGGTGCTCTTATCATATTTGGTGCATTGTTATTAAGCAGACATGTTCTCATAGGAAATGCGAGGGCAAGTTACCACGGACCTTTGAGTTTGAGTATCTGTCCGATAGTTTAGTTATGTTACTGGATTTGAGGTTGTCTGGCAGAAGCCAGCTTTTCGTCTGGTTCCTCCTTTTTGGAATGGATGATGGAACATGGTTTCTGTGCAGAAAAATTGACACTGAGAGGCCCAGAAGCCATCTCCTTTTCTTAAAAGAGCAAGTCCCTGGGGGATAAGCAGTCAATTCTTTGAGCTTCTGTATTGCTACGTAGCTTTCTGTGTGTCCAATCACTGCTCCTGATCTTCAACCTCACATCTCTGAGAAACTCTGTGGCCCCCAGTCCTTGGTGTTTTAATTCATCCAAATAGCTATAAATATCTACTAAAAGCAATAAAAAGATGTGACTCCATGAGCGTATTGGTGAGGGAGGATGGGGTGGGAAAAGCACATTCAAAACAACTCTAATGACAGATCTTCACCTAATAAATAACATCCACTAGGGGAACTTCAGGAGCTTTAATGGAGGAATTAGACACTAGAAAGATTCTGACAGAAACAAAGTAGAAGGTGTTCTAGGCAGAGCAAACATTTGGTTTTAGTTCTCTACCAATTGGCCTCAAGCTACATTTTTCAGTTTTGGTGTTTACTATTTAACAAGTCATTTAGCTAAGCAGTTAATCAAATGTCTGTGCCTGTGTGGATTAATTATTATTAAATGCTGGGGCAAAGGAGCCTGACAGTCAAGAAGTTTGTAGCCTAATGGGAAACTCTCAGAAAATAAACTTTAAGATGGGGTCCCCATTGTGAGGTGAGGTACTGTTTCAAATATCGAAAGCATTGGATATGAGATTACTAAAAGGGGGCATGACAAGGAAACAGTCACACAAACAAAATTAGAAAAAATGTAAGAGAGGTAGTCTGGGCTACTGACTTGCTTGTTTTATTCTTTTTTTTTCATTGAAAAAGAGGTTTTGATTCTGTATGATGGATCAGAAATTATTCCAGGTTTTGGAGGCTGAGAAGCTAGGCAAACAATAATTATCTTTTTAAAGTATCCACAACTTGAAAGGGGAGACTGGATTTCCAAAATCAATGCTTAACATAAAGGAAAGAGGAGCATTGACCTTCAAATGCAGAAGTGGACATCCATATTAAGGAACCTGAGCTGAGTCTTACTTGAGCAGGTATTAAGGAGCTGTCCAGAATGAGGAAGGCCATTCCAGGTGGAGGGGAGTACATGCAACAAAATCTGTGCAATATGAGAGAAGATGGACCAGCAAGAGTTTTTTTTTTTTTTTAATTTAAGAACTGTCCATAGGCCAGAGAATTAAGAGCAGCAGGCAAGTGTGAGAATGCTGTCAAAATATGATGATGGAAGAGATAGTGGGGGTAACACATGAAGGAATACAATAAGGACAGAACACGTCAGTGGGGGAATTGGCCATAGAAAGTTCTTAGGGTCTGGCAGCGTAGAAGCAGTGTTTGATAAGATATGGTTGAAATTAACATCTATTATTTAATAAGTTATGCTTAAGGCATGGAGAATGGCTGCATTCTAAGGCACAAATTATGTGAAGGAAAGATCTGAGATACAGACCTTCAATGTGAAGTTATATACAGACATTTCTGGAGAAGAAAACCAGAAAAAATAAGTAGGAATTATCAGAAAGCAGAAAGAAGCCAAGATAGAAGATTGTTAAGACTGTGTCTTAGGAGGCAAGGCAAAGGGCTGTAAAGAGAGAGTGTCCAGCACACTGAAGGAGTCCTGTAGAACAGAAACCGAGGGGTCACCTAATGTGGCAATAATAAAGTCGTCGGTGACCTTTATAAGCACAAACTTGGTGCATTGTTGAAAACAGAAAAGCAAATTTCAGGGGTGAAGGGGGAAGTAGGTGGAGAGGAAATAGATGTAATGGGCATAGAAAATTCATTTGAGAAATCTGGCAGATCTCTTGGCTGGCAATGAATGGCTAACTGAATTGATAGCTAACTGAGGAAGCATGTCATTTTCTCTTAAACATAAACCATGTATTTCAGCCAAATAGCCTAATCTTGATCTTTGAATACATATTTGGCATTTCTGCTTTGGCATTACTGCTCAGCTCCTTAAAATATTTTTGCTCCTCTTCTCTTTTTATCCAAAGTTCATCACTCATTCAATTTAATACAATGTTGTGCTCGAAGTGAGTGTCCATACACATTTGGTTGATTGGAAAGTTTCCTCCTTGCTATACCGTGTTTGGAGATTTTGCTAATATAAGTCAGTTCCAAGAGAAAGAAGAGTTAAAAGTATTAGTGGCAACTTGGGATGAACAGGCATTTAAAATTTCTTAAAAAGGAAACAGCAAATCTCATCATATGGAAGACATAAATGAATTTTTTTCCTGCTAGTTTCTGTGGGACACACACAACTAAAAACTGTAATTTTAATCCAAATCATTCTGAACAAAGAAACAAAGAGAAGCAACTCACTACTCCCCTCCCCTCACCTACCCAAGGGACAAAATTCGCATTTTGAGTTACAAAGTTGTCTTGGGATAATAGTTTGAAGATCAAGACATGCAAAGAACTATTTCTTCTAAAGAAGCATCTAGGACTAAAAAATTAATAATATTTCCAAGGGAAGCAAATATTAATTTTGTATTTGTTATATAATAGACATTATGCTTTCATGAATGTTATTGCTCACATGCACGATTCTTCTCACAATATGAGTATGATTCTTCTCACAATCATACTTAGAGGAGGATAATATTAGTGGGAATTCAAAGATGTGTAAATTGAAGCTCAGAGATACCTGAACGTCTCTCATGATCTTTAAGGCAGATTGCCCCAACGGTGACATCATTGTTATATTGCATAATCATTTTGTTCCAAAGTTCATATAAGGAGTTACTAAAAACTTAAATTTACCCAAAAGACTGTTTACTGTAAGTACCCAATGAGCTGAAATAGAAAATAAAAGACAACTAAAAAAACCTGACTCAGCTGGTTGTGAGACATCATGTCATACAAAAAATTAGAAATATCAACACCAAAACCAATAGAAATGCTAATGATGATGCCACTGCATTTTATTCCATCATGTAGTACTTCAGCTATTTTATAAATCAATTTCCCCACATGTGTTCTTATTCAGTTGTATGGAACTGAGTGCTGGAAAATCCAGAATCCTACTGGGTTGTTTTTAATAAGAACCTTCTGGTTTGGAAAATGCACTGCACCATGTATGCTAGAAAAGGTTGCCCCTAACAAAAGCTGTTTCTTTCAATTATAACTGGCCAGCCCTGAACATGCAAAAATTTCAGAAGTTGACTAAAAATGGCAAGTGGGAGCTCCAGCTTATAGCGAGAGTTGGCCCCATGGGTTTGGAATGTGGCTTGAGGGTTCCCGGCTCAGGAACACAGATGTCTAGCATAGCTGGCCAGCTCTGGAAATTTTCAGATTTCTGGCTGGTTTGCTGGGGCCTGGCAACCGGCTTAGGAGAGGCTGTGCTCTGGGTTCTCCCTGGTGCATAGAAGCGTGAGCAGAGCCAGCTGGCTCCTACATCTGGCCAAATTGGCAGATGAACTGATTTCACATTTGGGGGACCAGGAGGCAGAGAGCCCCATGATCAGCAAGTTCAGGAGTGAGAAGAAGCTGATAAATTAGCTAAATTCCAGTCACCAGGAGGAAACTGAGTAACATAAAAACATAAACAGTGACGTTTGGTTTTCACCAGTACTGCCTCAGGTACTGAGCATATTTATTAATGAGCTTGATAATCACATCTTTATAAAGAATGAATGGCTTTAAAATCTTATAATATGAACATGACAAGGTTCTCTCCTTGTCCAGGCTCTTTTGAGCCCTCTTTTGGACTAAGCCACAACCAATGATTTTGTCCCCCCAATCCCACCCCATGCATGGAAAGACTTAAGCGCTGATATAGCTCAAGGCCACATTCCTAAGAGAAAACTAGGCCCCCTTAAAGTGCCTGCCTGAGAAAGCTCAAGACTGCCTATGCTTTCGTTTACTGTTTGTTCCAGTCAACACCAGACATAGGCCCATGACCACCACCTTGTCTTAGAATATTTACTAAAAAGAGCTTACAATTGTGAAGCCTTCCTCTGTCGCTTTGAGATGTACATGTATCTCCTGCCATTAGTGGTGTTTTTCTCAAGGACCTGAAAGCCCTTCATTTAAAATGTATTCATCAACAAGAATAGGGTCTCTGTCTTCTAGTCTCTGTGGGAGGATAGGATCATAACTTTGATAATTCCCAGCTATTAGACACAATTGGTCTAATTGGCATTGACAGTGATCAAACCTTTGTAAGTGTTCACTTCCCTTACTCTGCTGACCTTTTTATCTCCCTTCCCTACTCCCTCATTCTCCCTTTAAAACA
Organism: Murina feae; assembly: GCA_004026665.1. Taxonomy (NCBI): domain Eukaryota; kingdom Metazoa; phylum Chordata; class Mammalia; order Chiroptera; family Vespertilionidae; genus Murina; species Murina feae. The sequence goes on from PVJC01011759.1 coordinate 15,476, forward strand.
TCCAGTCACCTCTGTACAAATCAAAGTTGAGTTTAGTCCATAAAAGTCTTTATACCCTATTTCAATAGTATATTATGGATTAAAATCTGTTCTCATCACCTTAACTAGTGCCTGAGTTTATCACTGATAGACACAAACATTAACCTATAAAAAGTACCAAAGACTGAGCACCCAGGAAAGTGAATTTAGGAGAGTTTTTTTCAGGGTGACTGTGGTACATAGCTGATAAAAAGGTGCCTGATATGCTTCACTTCCTAGTATTGATACCCTTGTGGATCCTGACTCACTACATATGGGCTGGGATATATTGTCTTGCTACTAATAGAAAATGGCAGGAGACATGGGATGTCACTTCTAAGATTAGGCTATAAAAATACCTACCTTCGATCTTGGATGGGTCTTTTCTCTTGGATTGCTCACTCTGATGAAAATCAACACTCACAACATGGGGCAACCTTGTTGAGAAGCTCAGGAAAGAGCTCATAAGCAAATCTCCTGAGTCCTCTCATCTGCTGTGTGAGTGACCTTGGGAGTGGATTATTCTCCAGTTGAGCCTGGACATAACTGAAGCTCCAGTTAACAACCTCGATTACAGACTTAAGAGAGACCACCTAACTAATTTGCTCCCAAATTCTTGGACCATAGAAACTGTAAGATAATAAATATTATTTAGTTAAGCCACTAAATTTGGGGGCAACTAATTATTCAGCAATGAATAGCAAATAGAGTGACCCACTTTTACCCAAGTGGTTTACCCAAGTGTAGAGTAAAATATTCCTACCCAAGCATGCAGATCTTATATTCATGTATTGTTTCTATAGGCTACTATCATGTCTAAAAGGGCTTTGTTTAGAGAAGTTCCCTCATTGGCTGCTGTGCCAATAAGGGAAAAATTTCTAATTTTATTTCTTCTAGAGTTTACATCTGTTTGGATGTGTACCACAGATATCCATCTTCAAATAAAATTCAAAATTCTCACTGGGGTCAGAAAATACTTTGGGATTTCTCTCACCCACAGTGCAGAATTATTTCCTAAAACCATGTAACTTTTGACTAAATCTACATGTGGGGAAATGCCTTGCGTGATTTATTGTAATTCTTTTATTTCACCTGAGAGGTCAAACTCAGATGAGAACTGCCACTTCTGTGAGGATTTTCCTTCTTCATTTAATCTGTGTGTAGATTGTTTGATCACCAGACCGGCTGGGCTCACTGTGGCCAAGAGTCCATCTTTTTCTGTACACAATGCCCCTGTGTTTGTCCCATATCACACTTCTGACCATGTGTTAGCCCCAGGCTGGATATCACCACAACTTAATTTCATCCTGACTGTGAAAAAATTTCTAAAATAAAATGCATTATCTCCATGAGCCTTTTTCATGTCAATAAAAGTTATTTTACCTAAAACTTGATTATTATTCATTTTAGTGGCAACATGCTCAGTAGACCCCAAATTGGGAGAGCATTTTAAAACTAAGATTTCCTCCACTACCATCTGGAAAAATTCCATTAAGTAATAGTGATCACAACCCTAGTAAATCCACTAGTTTTAAAGTTAGGACAACATTAAAGAACCCATTGATCATTCAATATTAAATAAGAAAGATGCCTGGATGGCATGGCTCAGTGGTTGAGCATTGACCCATGAATCAGGAAGGTTGTGGTTCAATTTGCAGTTGGATTCCCTGTCAGAGCACATGCCCAGCTTGCAGGCTTGATCCCAAGTGTGGGGCATGCTGGAGGCAAGGATTCTCTCTCATCGTTGATGCTTCTATTTTTCTCTCTCTCTCTCTTTCTCTCTGAAATCAATAAAAATATTTTAAAAAATAAGAAGGATAACAATAACAAAATTTCCTCTACTGAGCTGATTATTTGTCTGTGTCATATACTTTCCCTGTAATAATGCAATAACTTTTTGAAATAGGTGCTATTATTGTTAGTGTTTTATAGATAAGGAAATGGAGGTACAGAGAGGTTAACTCTACCAAGGTCACATAATTAGTAAATTGTCAAACTGGGCTGCCTCCACAGCCTGTATGCTCAGCCCCTGAGTGATATTGACTCTCAAAAGGAACTGTGGCTCTGTTTGTGATCTATGGAAAAGGTAGAACCAAAGTTGCTCAGAATGAACAATGTTTACTTTCTTCTATGTTTAAATCCCTGTATTGACTGTAAGGAAGGCCCTCAACCTGTGGTCCTTGACCATAGTTTCAGAACATTCCACTAAGCCATGCTTTCCAGAAAAGCAAACTTTCTTGTTGCTGTTGGGTCAAACCTCAGATTGGTGCTTACAAAATAAATAAAAATACTTTCTGTGGTTGTATAAACGTGGGTGCATGTGTATATACACTGAGTGGCCAGATTATTATGACCACCCCATCAGTACTTCACTGGGCCACCTTTTGCCTTCAATACTGCGGCGATTCTTCTTGGCATTGATTCCACGAGATGTTGAAAGGTGATGCGAGGAATCTGACACCATGCCTGATGAATAGCACTGTCCAGTTCTGTGAGATTTGATGGTTGGAACCAGCTTCCCGATGGCTCTTTTGACTTCGTTCCACTAATTCTCAATTGGATTGAGATCTGGTGAGTGTGGGGGCCACCTAAGCAAGGTAAAGTCTCCCTTGTGTTTTTGAAACCACTCTTGCACAATACGAGCACTGTGGCATGGCGCATTGTCTTATTGGAAGACGCTATCTCCATTGGGATATGCCATCAGCATGATAGGATGAACTTGATCAACAATGATACTTAGGTATGTTGTGCTATTCAGACGTTTATAATGATCTGGCCCTCTAGCAGCTTCAGTGGGAAATTCTAGCTAGTTTGCCTACAAATGTCAGGTGGTCATTATAATCTGGCCACTCAGTGTACATGTACATGTAGACTTATGTGTATACATGTGTAGTATAGTACAGAATTAAGTCAATTTCTTTAATCAAATAAAAAAGCTAATTCACAGTTGTAGTAAGAGTATAATGTCCCTGACTCCAAAGATATCATAGACTCATCTGCAACACATATGAATATGGCATTTTACATAAGAAAAGGGAATTTGCAGATGTAAGTGAATTAAGAATCCTGAGATAAGGAGATTGCCTCAGATTATGTAGTTGGCCCGAAAGTGATCACTAGGGAACTGACAAGAGGGAGACAGGAGGTCCCAGTCAGAGACTGGAAGATGTTACCATGCTGATGCTGGGTTTGAAGATGGAGGAATGGATTGAGATCTCAAGAATGCAGATAACTTCCAAAAGCTGGAAAACGAAAGGGAACATTCTCTCTTAGGGCCTTCGGAAGGAATCAGCCCTAGTAACATCTTGATTCAATTCCAGTGAAAGCTGTTTTGGACCTTTGACTTCCAGAACAACAAAATAATAAATTTGTGTGGTTATAAGCCATTAAGTTTGTATTGATCTGTTATAGCATCAATAGCAAACCAATTGAACCACCTAAGTATACAACCTAGAATGAATTTTCCCATGTTGAAAAAATAAAGAAACCTAGATCTGTTTTTGGTGCATCCTTGGGGACTTCTTATCTGCTTTATATTGAACTATTATGCATACTTTTTCTCACTTATTTCTTTTCCTTTGAATTAAACTATAATAGTTACTTGTGGGAACTTGCTCTTCTGTAATATTGTATAATTCCACCTCTCTAGTGCACCACAGCCACAAAAAGTCTACTACACAGTAGAATGGATGCATACTTGATTTGTTGATCCCATTTGCTTATCACTATCTTCTGAATTGAACATTTTGTTCATAATTTTTCTAGGAAAATAATACAACATTATAAACCAGGTTGAAGTTCTAGAAAGAATGCTTTCCTCACCTCCATTTTCCTGTTTTTTTTTGAAACATTTAATTTAAATTAATTTAAATTTATGTTAGGATGATTCCCATATCAGAGCTATTACAGACATTATGAAGTAGATTTTGAGAGGAAAATAATATAAAACAGATAGTCCTTTTCTCCCTATATTTAAGAAAGACAAATGATTCTGTTTCTGTCCAAAATTTTTGTGTTCATAGAAAATGTTCTTGAGGCCCTCACTGCCTGTTCCCACCTTCCCATCGGCCTGTGCCTTTCTGCATGTCTCTGTACCCCAGCATCATCCTTTTGCTATGTGCTGTTTATGCTGACAGCCTGAACAATGATGTTATCTAAGTTATATGCAAACATGGTTGGCAACAAGGATGTGTCTTAAATAAGAACTTGAATTTTCCATTGAAATGCAAACTTCTAAAAGATGCATTCTGATCTCCCAACATAGTTATTATAGAAAAAGTGTCTGCCTCTGAAAAATGAGCTTGGTTATTATACTTTGTTTAGAGACAATTCTAACCTGCACAAAAATTTGCTGATATTGAAAATGAATTGGTATTTTCCTTCACGAAAGTTGAATCACTTATGATGTTCTCAGCTGCACAAATCATGCTTGTATACACATTTTACACTCTGAGAGTGAGGGCTTGTCTAAAAATCAGAACCCTTTTTTGATCGTTAACTAGCTGTGACTTGACAAAATAATCTCAATAACCAACTCATCACATATATTGTTTTGTAAGCAACTCAGATGCTTATAATCATATCTTTTAAATATTAATTTATCAACCTGTGGCTGCAATCTTCATCTAGAAAAAAGACCAGGTGGGGTTCTTTGGGGGCTCATCTGGTCACCTTGCTTGCCCTCTCTACACTATTTTTTTTTGTTTCTTCAGAGGATTTGAGTATGTCAGGCTTGTTCTGCTCTGCAGGTGTGCTATTCATGATAATCCTTGGTTGAGACCCTGCAGGAGGCAGGTGAATTTTAGGAATTGAGCCTCAAATCATAGTCCCAATAGCTATTCCAGGATACATAGGTACTATGATGAAAAGTAATCACATGCAACTTGAGAGATCTAAAATATTACAGTGCAAATGCAAGGTGAAACAGTTTAACCAACTAGAAATAAAAATGTTGTTTAGCATTTCTGAAATATTTCTGCAAAAATAATATGATAGCCTTTTGTGATGTCATTGTAGACTTTGTGCATTGGGTATTGCCAATGTGTTCTACTTATTAGATGCCCAGAAATGCAAGGGATATTTTTAAAGGCATATGTTAGAGAGATACAGTGTAAGGAATTGAAGGAGAATAGCTGAGGCTCCTCTCACTGAGACTATAAGAAAAGTTGTTAGGAAAAAACCCAAGGTGGCGGCATAGGTAAACACCTGAAATTGCTGCCTCACAAAGCCACTTCAAAACAACGAAAAGAAAAAACGGACACCGCCCAGAACCACAGGAAGGCTGGCTGAGTGGAAATTCTACAACTAGAAGGAAAGAGAAAAGCACACTGAGACTAAGAGGAGGTTTAGAAGTAAAGTGCAGAGGTACAAAGGTGTGCGCAGAAAGGGCTGGCAACTGAGGACGCAGTTGTCCTTTTCAATCTGGAGGGAGTCACAAGCTCCCAACAGCTCTGAACTACAGTTCCAGGTGAGTCTTTGGGGATCCAGATGCATATGGGGAGAAACTGGACTATCTGGCATTGGGAGGAACTCGAGGGCGGCTTTCTCTGAGCAGTGCTTGCAGCAATTACTACAGGACACTGAGACCCGGGGCCTCTTAGGGCAGAGCTGAGGATCAGCCATAGCTGTTTGCTCCACCCTGTTGATTCCCCAAGACCTCGCCCCACCCAACTTGCATGCAGAGGCTTTTGCATATAAAAGGCTGGGTAGCCTCAGGCAGAGGCTAAATTAGCACCTCCTTATTGATCCAAGAGCCAGTGTATCCAGTGGACAGAGTGGGACCATCCAGATTACAACTCCTCAGATCCATAAGGGACACACTCAGGGGGGAGACTCAGTGAGCACCAAAGCCCCACTGAAGCAAGTCTTGCCTATAAAGGTGTCTCCAGCACAGAAGTTTTCCCACCATAGACATAGTTGATTCTCACAGCAAAGTGGCCTGGAGGTCAATTCCTCCCAGTGATACCAACAATAATCAAGGCTTAGCTACAAAAAGATTGTGCAAAAAGCCTATAAAGGGGTGCACCAAGAGTGTCCACCTCAGGTAATTGGGGAGGCTGAGCCATTGGACCCTATAGGACACCTAGCACACAAAGCCACTCTATCAATGCAGGGAAGCAGCCAAAATGCGGAGACAAAGAAATATGTCACAAATGAAAGAAATGGATAAAAGCAAACAACTGGCTATAGAGTTCAAAACTACAGTTATAAGGTTTTTAAAGAATTTTCTAGAAACCACTGATAAATTTAGTGAGACCCTCAAGGATATGAAAAAGGACCAATTATAAATTAAGCATACACTGACTGAAATAAAGAATAATATACAGAGATCCAACAACAGACTAGAGGATCGCAAGAATCAAGATTTGAAATACGAAGAAGCAAAAAACACCCAACCGGAAAATCCAAAAGAAAAAGAATCCAAAAATATGAAGATAGTGTAAGAAGCCTCTAGGACAACTTCAAGCATGCCAACATCAGAATTATAGGGGTGCCAGAAGAAGAGAAAGAGCAAGATATTGAAAACCTATTTGAAGAAATAATGACAGAAAGCTTCCCATACCTGGTGAAAGAAATAGACTTACAAAGTCCAGGAAGTGCAGAGAATCCCAAACAAAAGGAATCCAAAGAGAACCACACCAAAACACATTATAATTAAAATGCCAAGGGCAAAAGACAAAGAGAGAATCTTAAAAGCAGCAAGAGAAAAGCAGGTAGTTACCTACAAGGGAGCACCCATACGACTGTCAGCTGACTTCTCAACAGAAACCATGCAGGCCAGAAGGGAATGGCAAGAAATATTCAAAGTGATGAATAGCAAGAACCTACAACCAAGACTACTTTACTCAGCAAAGCTATCATTCAGAATTGAAGGTCAGATAAAAAGCTTCACAGACAAGAAAAAGCTAAAGGAGTTCATCACCACCAAACCAGTATTATATGAAATGTTGAAAGGTATTCTTTGAAAAGAGGAAGAAGAAGAAAAAGTAAAGATAAAAATTATGAACAACAAATACATATCTATCAACAAGTGAATCTAAAAATCAAGTGAATAAAAAAATCTGATGAACAGAATAAACTGGTGAATAGAATCGAATCAGGGGCATAGAAAGGGAGTAGACGGACAATTCTCAGCGGGAAAGAGGTGTTGGGTGTGCGAGAAGAGATTGGACAAAAATCGTACACCTATGGATGAGGACAGTGGGGGGGAGGGCAGAAGGTGGGGTGGGAACTGGGGGAAGGGGAGCTACATGGGAAAAAAGAGGAACAACTAATAATCTGAACAATAAAGATTTAAAAAAATAAAGGAAAGTTGTTAGTTTTCTTAGAGACTCAAGAGGAAGAAAGTGAAACCTGAGGAGCTCCTTTCTTTAATGCACAACTCCTAACCCTGAACCTCTTCCCTCCCAGTGAAACAGGGTCCGGTGATTATCCTGATTTATCTACTTTGACTAACAACTGTCCCACCCATGGGAATGAGCTGTAAAATCTTAAAGTGAGTGTGAGTTTCCTTGTCCCTTCAGGCTAAGAGAGAAACAAGAGGAAGGGTCCCTTATATTGCTTTTAAAAAAAACCCACCTATGACCATTGTATGTACCACCTGTGTGTTTGGAGGGCTGAGGGAAAAGACTTCAGGGATCTCAGATGAATTATTCTGGATTAAACAATTAAAGTCAACTCACACTTTAGTTGATCAATTATAAGAAGACAGAAAGTATTGAGATTGAGCCATTAAACTGACGATTCTAGATTACTCACAATAGGTCATATAAATTTCTATTTTGGGGACACCCATTATATAATTTACTGGTTGCAGTTACTGAGTTTGTGGTAATTACCAAGTTTCACTTTAATACATTTTATAGTTTTCTATCTCTTATCTATCTATCTATCTATCTATCTATCTATCTATCTATCATCTATCTATCTTTCATCTATCATCCATCTAGATACCTACTATCTATCATCTACCTATCTTATTAGTAAAAGAGCTATGTAGTCAGACTTTTAATCTTAAATATAAATGTATATGGTTTAGATTTTTTCTTATTACTTGGTTACACAAATAAGAACTATTTAGGCATTTAGAAAAGTATATAACTCCCTAGGAAATTTCAAATAGCTTATTGATTTGAAAATTTGAATATCACTATTGGATTTCTTTTTTTAATACAGGCAAGTGGAAATAGAAGTGACATCTATAATGTAATTTTAACACATTCAAAATAATCCAGATAAATAGTTTACCTTGAATATTACCTTCTCATTATTTATTGAATTAAGAAAATTATCCAGTCTTCTCTCATTTTGTTTACACACATTCAAATATGAATATTTACTGGGTTTAATATATCAATTATATTCAACTTATATCTTGTGAAAGTGCATTTGTATATTAATGATGTCAAGACACATTTATGTAAAATAGAGAAATGAGTGATGTAATGGTCAACTTGCAACTCAACTTTTGCTTCTTTTATTTAGATTTCTTAATTCTGGAGAAATGCTTTTGGAGAATTTTATTAAGGCATATTATTAACCACAAAGGTATTAAGCAAAACATGTTCCTACCCAGACCTCTGCTCTGATGAAAGTTTTTTGGCTTTGTGGAAGACCCCACAGAAACTTGAATTGCTTGGGATTGTTTTATTTGACTGCTGTGCGTCAGTGGTTTAAACTTTCAGAGTGCTTCGATTTTACTGCAGGGAGAAAGAAATCATTAAGGAAATAATGTTTTGTAGCCCATCACGTATATATCCTTCAGTATCATCAAGAAAATATGAAATTTAATAGATTTCTAAGACAACATCCCATTATTGTTTATGGGATGTTAGTAGTGCTTTTGTCAGGAATTGTTATCTGAAGCAAGTCAGGAAAAACACATTGGAGTAAAATTTTGTTTCCTTTTTAGTACCTAGCAGCTGCATCCTCTTATTGGGTAAGAACCAGAAAGGCTCCAAACAGACAAGGACACTATTTAAAATCTTAAGGTTAAAAATTTTTTTATTGTATAATAAGAAAAAAATATCTTAAAGTTTTTGTTTTAATTTGTATGGTCATAGGCACATTTCCTATTTAAAAAGAAATGATAATATATTTTAAGATGATATAGGGATACTGTGAATACAACATATGAGATTACTAACATAACCAGATAATTTTCAAAAAATTAATAACAATACAAGTTCTGATCTCAAGCTAGTTATGTACAAGATTAGTAAGATAAGAACTATATTTCAGTTGAATCTAGTAAAAATTTGATTATAAATTTCCTCAAAAAATTATAATTTTAGTTTTGTGGTTGACCTAAACATAGCCCTCTATGCATGAAATATGATGTTCTATTTTTTTAAAAATTTTTATTGATATTTTACAGAGAGGAAGGGAGAGGGATAGAGAGTTAGAAACATCAATGAGAGAGAAACATTGATCAGCTGCCTCTTGCACACCTCTTACTGGGGATGTGGCAGCAACCAAGGTACATGCCCTTGACCGGAATTGAACCTGGGACCTTTCAGTCCACATGCCAATGCTCTATCCTCTGAGCCAAACCAGTTAAGGCTGATGTTCTATTTTTGACAGGTTTATAATAAAGGTTTTTTTTTTAAAGAAATAAAGTCATTGGTTGATATTAAAGTGTTATTTGCCATGGAAAAGATAAGAGATGAAGTAAATTAAATATACCATGGCATACAACTATCATACATTTTTCAAATACAATATAGGGTTTTGAGTTTATACCTTAGATTGTATAACTTTGGTGAACTCTATATGGAAATAATATGTCAGGTGTTTTACTGTCTATAATTCACAAAGCCTCCTGAAGTTGAGAAATGGTATTTGTTCATGTATATCACTCATGGCCCAACTTTTAAGGCAGAAAAGCAGAGAGTGAGCTAGATGGAATATGTCTCATCTTTAACAGATGATAGAGAGGAATTAGCAGTGGAGCATGCCTGCACCTTGTGTAGTAATAGTCTGGAATGTCAGAGAAAGATTACCTGGGGATTGGCTAACAGGTAGCTTCATGCTGTTCTAATCTCATAGCTGTAATAGTCCCATGGCTGCAATACACCCAAAAGATCAATGGCAAGTAAAAGAGTTTGAAGTTTACTAAACTGATCTATTCATCAAACAAGATGGCTTCTTCCCCAAATGACTGAACATCTGACTTACATGCTGATTTTCATATATCTCTGAGACAGCTATGCAGTATTTATCCTCAACTGCTTAAGAAAATCTAGTTTTCAGTAGTTTATTCATGGTGGTTTGTTTTCTACTTTCAGATGACGGGATGAAGGCAACTGAGTCTCTCATGCATGTTCTATAAACTCAGTCATTTGTAATGCCCATCTCGAATGGCTGTGAGCATTCTCACTTGCTAGTGATCTGTGCACAGCAAGCTCATCCCTTTCCTTTCCTCACTCAGGCCCTTGCATTCCTGAATCTCTGGATATCCCTCTCTCATCTTCATTTCTGTTTTCCCACTTTAGCCCATCATGCTTTTTGCACATAACTCTTTTTGGATCCCATCTTCCATCTATACACATTTCTCTTTCCTACTGACTCTAATTTCCCAGAAATCTGTTACCAGCAAATGTTCCTGTTAGGTCAAAAATTCTTTACCAAGGAAGACTCTCTGAATTTCCTTCACACTCTACTCAGCTCACCCTCGCTAGTCCTTCTTTTATCTAAATGACATGAATACTGCAGTCAAATAGGTTGGCCTTTTGTAGACAAGTCTCAGAGGCAGTTCATTTGCATCCATCTTAAATACCAGAGTTTCATTTTGTTTAGTCTTCCTGGAGCCCATGTTCTTAATTGAGCAATTGTCAAAGCATGACAATCCAGTGCCTTAGATTTTTGGCCTTCATGAAAAATGTCAGAAGTAGAGGAAGTAGAGGTGACTACTTATTTACATTTGTGAGTAGGTTTTCAGATTCAGGGGAAACTAGATTTTACAGGAGTCTATACTTATAGAGTCATTTTGCCTATGTATTTATTTTTGAAATACAAAATTGAGAGGAAAAATCTGCTCTCACTTAAAATCTGCAGAGGAATCTGGTTCGTCAACCAGGTTTTGCTGTTACTGGAAGGAATAGTGATTATTCTCATTCCTCTAGCTAAGAAACATCCTTCTAGTTTACAGGTTGGGCCTGGTGACACCTATGTGTCTACTAATTGATTGAGGTCAAAGGGTAGACAGTCTTTCAGTGGTTTCATGGGTCAGGTCTGTGATAGAATGGAGTCCCACAAAGTGAAGGGGCTAGGAAGCAGAGTGGGTGTAGCAAGGCGGGTCAATCTGTGGAGACCCACCTTTAGCCATTAAATAGTCTTATTCAGACACTCTCTTGAGCCTGGCTGGCCGCTGGGCATATTCGTATGCAAATCAAACACCCAGCTCTTCTTCTCTCTAAGGACAGAAAAGAATGTCACAACTTTAAATAAAATAGGATATAGAATGTCAAGCAGTCATGATCATAAAACAAGAAAGGTTCCTTAAGAAAACATACATAGTGCTTAATGGAGAATTCAAGAATTCGTAGTTAGAAATGTGCTTGTATCAGCTATTTATGCTATATCAATGCTATATAATAACCAAAAGACTGCCATGATGTAGAACAATGAACATTTACTTTTGCCCATGAATTTAGGATTGGCTGGGTGGTTTTGCTGGTCCGGGCTGAGGTCACTCATGCATTTGCAGCCAGTTGGTGGGTCAGATGAGGGCTCATTGGTTAAAGATATCTTTAGCTGAGGTGACTGTTCTCTGTTCCACATGCCTTTCATTCTCCAGCAAGCTTGGTTTGGTCTCAGGGCAAAGACAAAGTTCAAAGAATGAGAGCATACAAAGCCTCTTGAGGCCTGGGCTCAGAAGTGACTCACTGTAACCTTCATCATATGCTATTGGCCAAAGCAAGTTAAAAGGCCAGCCCTGTTTTAAGTATGGGGGAGGGTGGGTACCACATCTGGACCTGCAAAGTCATATTGCAAAGGCTGTAGATAGAGGGAGGTCAACCACTTGGGGTCAACAACACAATCTGCCACAGTAATCACGCCATAATCAATTGCAAAGCAAAAGTCACTGGAGAAAAATGTTTCCCCCAAGTAACATAGGATTGAAAGAAATAAAAAAATAGAAAATAAGCAAACCATCTCCAGAAAGTGAGGCAGAGAGGCTGTGAGCTGAGTGTTATCTGGAGCAGAGTCCCTTCGTTATAGAAAGTTCTTTAATACATTGCTTAACTTTGGTGTGTGACAAGTGGTTTCTGTTAAGTTAGGTGTTACCCATTTGTCACACCTGGGTTAGATGCTGTCCTTCCCGGTACCGGTGGGAAATTGATATAAACTTTGAGGTTATACTGCTGGTCAGGTATTCCAGATCTGAGTGAAACTAAGGTCTGAACCTGATGGATTTAGGTTTAAAACAAACAGTGATTCAAATGAGTAAGAATGTGTTTTTTAATGCATAAAAAATAGGCTTTCCATGTTTCTGCTATTCCATTTCAGAAGGAGAAAGAAAGGCAGCAAGTAACATTTTTGTTAAAGAAAAGACATTAAAAATAAGACAAATTTAAAATGATAAAACAAGAAGGCATCTATGGGCATGAAGAGTGAATGGGTTTATTCCAGAAAAATGAACAAAGGGCATGTGATATACACACATAAAGGACCTTTTGAAAAAAGACAAGCATTCATTTCTTCATTAGGAAAGAATTAAAAGAGATGGACTCAACCTGCAATAAAAAATATATAGTAATGGAAAACTATATAATCAAAACCAACTGGTCAATGGAACATGCAGCTAAAGGTAGATTTGCAACCCCTGTCACTAGAAGATTAAACACTGAATTTCAACTATCTGCAGAGATTTTGTTTAGCAAAAGTACAATTTATATGTCAGGCAGTTCACAGGATGACCTCATCTTAAGCGACTTATTTTTTGGTCTATACTGAGAGCATATTTCTTACCTTTTAGACTTACCTTAATAGTTTCTCTTTTTCCTAAAACATTCTCATGACCAACTTTATGTTTTTTTAGACAGTTCTTTGATTCTAGTTATCTAGAATATTTATCCAGTAACGTTTTAACATTTGCCTCTTTAAATTTTCCACAAGAGACTTTTATAAAAGAGAAATGAAAAATTAACTATTAAAGATAATATTATTACATCAGAGATTTATTGTTTAGGGTGAATCCTGCAGGAGTTAGATGCCTGGATCTAAATTCTAGCTTTCTGTTTTATAAGGGCAAGTTTCTTTAGGTCTAAGTTTCTCCATTTATAAAATGAAAATAGCAGTATTTACTTATATCAATTAGATACTGCAGCAGAACAAGTCCTACCACAAATACTTCAAAATAAGGAAAGCAATAACTTCTTGAAATAAGAAGTTCTTATTTTTACAGCCAAGTAGTATTCCATTGTGTAAATGTACCGCAGCCTTTCTAATCCACTCATCTGATGGGCACTTGGGCTGCTTCCAAATTTTGGCTATCTATACTAATAATAGAGGAATATGCAAATTAGCCAGGATGCCATCATGTAACAACCAGTGAGGATGGGAGCAGGCCGTGGTGGAGAGCTCTCCGCATGCCTGCACTGGGGTCAAAGGGCACAGAGAGGAAGGAAGAGCAAATAGGCAGTTAGGTGGATCAGGCCAGGAGGAGAGAGCAGATGAGCAGTTAGGGGGATCAGGATGGCAGAGAAGAGCAGTTAGGCAGTTAGGGTGGTCAGGATGGCAGGGGAGAGCAGTTAGGCAGTTAGGGGGATCAGGCTGGCAGGGGAGCAGTTAGGAGCATCAGGCAGGCAGGAAGGTGAGTGGTTAGGAGCCAGTGGTTCCAGATTGTGAGAGGGATCTCAGATTGGAGAGGGTGCAGGCTGGGCTGAGAGATGCCCATCTCATGCATGAATTTCTTCCACCATACTTCTAGTTGTAAATAATGTTGCAATGAACATAGGGTTGCATATACTCTTTCCAATTAGTGTTTCAGGATTCTTCAGATATATTCCCAGAATTGGAATCACTAGGTAATAAGGCAGTTCCATTTTCAATTTTTTGAGATAACTCCATACTGTTTTCCAGAGTGCATTCCCACCAACAGTGCACCAGGATTCCCTTTTTTCCTACATCATTGCCATTTGTTTGTTGATTTAAGGATGATAGCCATTCTGACAGGTGTGAGGTGATATCTCATTGTGGTTTTAATTTGCATTTCTCTGATAATTAGTGATATTAATCATCTTTTTATATATCTGTTGGCCATCTGTATGCCCTCTTCGGAGAAGTGTCTATTAAGGTCCTTTGACCAATTTTTAATTGGATTGTTTGCTTTTTTTGGTGTTGAGTTATGTGAGTTCTTAATAAATTTTGGATAGTAATTCCTTATTAGATGTACCTTTGGAGACTATGTTCTCTCAATCAGTAGGTTTTCATTTTATTGATGGTTTTCTTTGCCGTGCAAAAACTTTTTAGTTTGATGTAGTCCCATTTGTTTATTTTTTTCTTTTGTTTCCCTTGCCCTAGGAGATACAGAAAAAAATTGCTATGAGAAATGCTTGAGATTCTTATTTTTTGAAGATGTCCTTAAAATAAAAACATTATTTTATTTCTTCATTTTACATTTTATTATCTATGAGATAGACATGATGTAGTGGCTCACAAGAAAATCAATCCAACTTCATTTTTCATCTTCTTTGGTTTTGGATAGTACTCTCCATGCATTTTTCTGTGACATGAGATCACAGCTTCAGTTAAGTGTGCTTACATTTTCTGTTTTATTTTACATTTCCTTTCTAAAAATTCCTTCCTATGCAATATCAACTTTCTTTTTTGTTAGTGTTAAATTTCTTTTATGCTCTGGATTTTTAAACCTCTGTCAATTTTCTGAAATGATCTAAGCTCACAGACAATATAAGGTTATCTTATGCATATTTTGGACATGTTAACCAACTTCCTGTTTATTTTGAATGCTACTTCACATTACAAAGAGATAAATGTGCATTGGCTTTATGAGTTTTAAGGGGGAAGTCACTCTTAATTGTATATGTGTTAATTGGAAGCTAGGGATCTTTAACTTTTTTTAATATGCCATGTGACATTTTTACAGTACACTTAAAATTACCCTTCCTATATGATCTCATTTACCATATGTTTATTGAACAACAAATATTGTTGTGCATGGAGCAATAAGAGGTACAAAGCAAATGTGACCCATGGTGTTAGTTATTTGGGTGCTTGAATCTTCAAGAATAGAAAATGTACTCAAACAACAGAGAGTTACCAAGGCCCAGTCATAGAAGGCTTAAAAGTTGAATAAAGTGTGGCGGCCAGTAGCGAAAAATCCATGGCATAGAAAGGTACAGTGAAATGATTTCAAGTCATCTCTTTTTCTTATTAAAAAAAATATATATTTTATTGATTTTTTACAGAGAGGAAGGGAGAGGGATAGAGAGTTAGAAACATCGATGAGAGAGAAACATCTATCAGCTGCCTCCTGCACACCTCCCACTGGGGATGTGCCCGCAACCAAGGTACATGCCCTTGACCAGAATCAAACCTGGGACCTTTCAGTCCACAGGCCGACGCTCTATCCACTGAGCCACACCGGTCAGGGCAAGTTATCTCTTTTTAAATTATGGCTACAAAATGCTCTTGGAACCACAAACACTTTCTCAATTTGTTGAGAAATTTAAAGAGCTTATTTTTATTCTAGCAAAGTCAGATTGTGAAAATAATAAGATTCAGTAAAAGAAACATAAAATAGGAAAAGAGTAAAAAATAATTTATCACATTCTCTCTCTATAACAAAGTATAAATAATCAACGCATTGAATGCCTTTGGATCTTTCAATGTCTTTTTAAATGTTATTATAGATGATTGCATGATTTTTATAATTTGGACAGTGGATTTCTGAAGTAGCCAAAAATATTTTACTTCAAATAATCAATAAGGTGAGTTTGGGGACAAAATGTAGTGTGATTACAAGGCTTTGAGTTCAGGGTGGTTTAGTTAAAAAAGTGTCTCACTTGTATAATTATAACATTTGCTGTTTATTTAATGCTGGTTAGAAGCCAGGGTCTATGTATTAGCTCATTTAATTCTCATAGCAAATTTGTGAAGTTGTTCTCATTTTCTTTCTAAAAGTGAAAAAAAAAAATGAACAGAATAAGTAACTGGTAAAAGGAATAAGTAGATATGACCCAAGTTTGTCCTAGTTCTAAAGTTTTAATTTTTATGATTTAAATCCTCAGAATTGCAGTTAGAAAATCTAAAAGGATATCCTTATTTATATTCTTTTATGAGTTTTGTGATCTTGGGCAAGTCAGTTAAATTCTCTAATTCTTAATTTCTTCATTTTTTTAAAACAAGAAATTTACACCTGTCCTAAACTTACTTGAAGAGATTCTGGTGAGAATTAAGTAAGATCATTACGTAAAAAAAGAAGACTTTGTAAAAAACAAACAAAAAAACAAGAAAAATTACACAAATGTAAGATAATGTGAGAAAAACTAGAAATAAAACATTAATTAACAATATTTTGAGTAATGTCATCACTCATGGCACACAATGATACAGCATTTGATAGTCATTTCTTTGAAAGAAAATACTATTTTGATTTGGATATACTTGCTTAAAAAATAAAAAATAAACCTTATTATGTAGCCTGGAATTACCCCTTAGCCTACATATATTCACTAAAGAATTACAAATTTAATGCAAAATGTAGTCAATTGTATTATTTGTCTTCAAATAGACAAAACACACAGGTAGCAGAATTTTTTATTCTCCAAACAACTATTTAGCACCATGTAGAATTACACATAAGTACAAACAGCACATACACATATGTAGACATATATACACATACATAAATGAATGTATAGACAAATCACCAATAATTATGGAAAGAATATTGGTGAAGCTGTTTTTAAGACTATGATTATGTCAGTTGGGATTGGCTCATAAAAAGAGTATCGTTTGGAAGACTATAAGAAAGAGATGGTACAAAGCATACTGGACTTAATTTCCATGGTTGGATATTGAGTGTAAGGCCCTAGCTTAGTATTCTGTGACTTGGACTATCCATTTAATCACATTTAACCTCTTTTCAGCCTTTGTGAAAACATCTTAATGCTCACTATTCCTGCATTCAGGGTTTAGCTCTAAGATAGATCATAGAAATGAGTTACTGTATCTTATTTATGTGGGCATCCTTCAAACCTAGTTCATTACCTGGCAAAGAGAGATGCTTGAGAAATGGAAACGAGAGTAGCTTATAAACTTTGTGTATATTAATTTTTTCCCTTATTCATTCAAAAAATTTTTTCAGGTAAATTCTACTTTACTTGTTTTTATATGACTCTGGGTAGTGGATAATATGAAATTATTTAAACTCCTCTGAATACAACCCAAGTAGTCATCTTGATGTGATGCGTTTAGCTCATGCATACGTCACCTTCTTGAGCTCAGACTGGCTGAAATGTCAGCACCAGCAATTAATGAGTGAGATTAAATTAGTACAATGCAAATAATATAACTGGAATGCACATGGTTTTCACTAAGTTATTACTCTTTTTAAATGAGGCCTATCATGATGTCATCTATTGATGTAAAAGATCATCCATGTCTGAATAGTGGGCTTGTCTGAAGCATGATTAGCTTTATTCCCTGATGATATTATAACTGGTCTAGCCAAATGTAATATTCTCAGGCTTATTCTTGAGCTAATTGCTCTGATAATCACTGAATTGTATTTTCTAAAAAATGGAAATTGTCTAAAACTGGATTGTGATTATTGAGCTTTTTTCAATTTAGGAATTATGTTACACATGCAAATGTGTCTTCTGTTTCCTTTATGTGTAATAGCAGTTGTCACAGGAAAGAAAAACTTCTGAGATCTCCTAATTTTGAAAGGACAGACTGAAAAATGATGAGGAAGTTCAAAGTGCCTAACTCAGTGAAGTTTATCTTGTTTTCTGAATAACAGCCAGTTAACTCCACCCAACACTCTTTAAAACATAAATTTTTCTACAGAGTTCATCTAGGGTGCTGCCTTTTAAGGAGTTCAGCAACTTCTGCAAACTTATTCTGATGTCCAAGGTCCAGAGAAGGCATATAACCAGGCTTTAATCATAGGCCTGGTGGAAAACTATGTATTAGTTAGGACACAAGGTGAAGAGCTGGAGCACAGATGCCTTTTAAGCAAAACCCTATAGGATAGTGGTGAGTAGGAATCAATTGTCTTTCTCCTGAATGTTAGAGGTTATAAATTGACACCCAATAATCTTGTTTACAACTGAAGTTCACATACATTATTTCAGTCTATGTATTTAGAAAGGAAATGCTTTTTACAGATTGGAAAGATGTTGGAAAATGGGAAAAGTCTTAAGTTGGACAAAAATTGATTTTTTCAATGAGGATTTGTTGCCATCCAATGAAATATGATACAAGTGCCTTGGTTACTTTTCTGGACATTTATTGATTAAAGATAATAGACAATAGAAAATTAGATCACAAGAATCCTAGCCTGTTTGGCCTAATTGCTTTGTTCAAATCAACTCAGATACATCAGAAACAGGGCTCTGTTAGGGTTATAAGGCCTCTTCCCTTAAAGCTGCATGATTGCTTTCGGTAATGCTCAAATGAGTACCTACACCAAAGCACAGTGTGATCCTGGCACTCTCATACACTCTGTGGGGGGAAAATTCTACTTTTCTGGAAAGAAATTTGGCATTCCTAGTATATAGTAAGATTTCTTAAAAAGTTAGCATCGCTTAGCCATATAAATTCATATCTAAGAATTTATCCTAAAAAAAGAATTAGAGCTATGTGAACTATGTAATCATGTGTAAATATTCATAGAATATTTAAATAGAAATAAAAACGTGAAAAAGACTTAAAAACTTAAATAGAAGGAATTATAACAATGTGGTATTGGAGCATTTGCCACCATTAAACCATCATGTAATTGACTAGAAATAAAGTTAATGTCCATTAATAAGGGAATACATTAATTATGGCAAATCTATGTCTGGCCAGTTTAACCAGGGTTTTTCATGCAGTATCGGTGAGTAAAAAGCAAGATTCAGATAGTATTTATGATATGACTCCATCTAGATAAAGCAATATAAACTTATTCTGACAAAACTGTATATTTCTGTACACATTCATATGTCTATGTCATAGATAAGATTATGCAGGCATAGAAAACATATGGGAAGATAACTACTGGGATGCAATGTGGACCACTTTATGGAGGAGGAGAGCTGATATGGGTGAAAGGTAGAAAAACAAAAATAAAATCTTAAAATAGCACATGAACATGGTCACATTTTTAAATGAAGTAAAATTGTATATTTAATATTATAAATAAAATATATACAGTATCTTGTTACCTTTTTAATGGCATTTAATACAGTGGAGGAATGCTTAGGATGCTATTGTTTTAAAGGACAATCTCCATATTTCAAAATCCTTGAGTTAATTACATCTGCAAAGTCCCTCTCGCCACATAAGGTAACACTAACAGGTTGCAGGGATTAGGACCTGGGTGCCTTTGGGAGCCTACCACACCAGGCACACTCATTTGTGAGTGCATTGTCTATGGCTGCTTTCTTGCTACAACAACAGAGTCAGTAATTTTCACAAGAGAACCTATGGCCTAAAGTATTTACACGTGGCTCTTTACAGAAAAAGCCTGCAGTTCCTTGTTCTAAAAAGGAAGCTCCTGCCTTGAGGGAAGGAAGTTTCTGACATTAAAAACCATGGTTCCTGGGAAAGACACAATGTCAAAATTCAATCACGTCGGAAGTCAAATGAAGTCTAAGTTCTCTTCACGGTAGGCTACAAAAGAATTGGGTCTTCCAGCAGCAAAAAGGTTTTCTTCTGCTGCCTCACATGACTGAAACCTTTATTCCGACCCCCTGAAGAAAATATCCCTTCAGGATTAGAAACAAAACGCTAATTTAGAGATGGTGGAGTACAAAAGTCTAAGCCATGTGGATGGCATGCACCAACATAGTTTCGCAATGATATTTTGTTGAGCAATGAAGTGAGTAACTAGCTAAGCAAAGCCTATGCTTACACTGGAGGCTTTTAATTTTTATTTTTGAACTAGCACTTTGGACCCACATCATATCAATCCTGTTATTGTACAAATGGAAATTTAAATTTTGGGTTTACGTAATGTTTACACTCCAAATATCACCATAACTGCCAGAGAAGTACACAAGACATCTGGGAATACAGCACTGTTTTGAAAACTATAGTTTTCATAGTATCTCAATAATGCCGTCAGTAAACATATAATTATAACTGACCCCAAAAGCACACAGTCTTTACCATGAAAGAAAACTGTTCATGTGGCTGAGTTCTGTGTAGAATTCCAAGTTTGTGAAGATCATTGAATGGTAGGTCTACAATAGATAGAAAACAAAAGTCAACTCTTCATGTTTAAAACATTGTTTATGCATTGACCACTCGGGCTTGGATTTTTGTGGATCCTTATCGTTCAGTTAATGAAAGCTTAAGGGTAGCAATAGCTGATACCTTTGTAGAGTTACCTATGGGCTAGGCACCAAGGCAAGTGTTTCGTTTATATTGAGGCACTTAATCCTTTCAACTGGAGCTACCATTACCACTTTAAGGAAGGAAAAGTTGAAGGATAGAGGGACTAAGTAGCCTGACCAAGTTTGTACCACTAAGTGACACGAGTAAGGATTCAAACCTAAAAATTTAGAAGCTGTCTCCTTAACTACTACACTGGGCTACCTCTCACATACATGTTTATACCAAGGAGCTCCTGATCTCTGAGATATGCAGGGAGCAGTAAGTAGAATAGTGGAGGAATTTTCTCCTAGAAGTTTCTGAAAGTCTTCTCACAGAGGCCTACACCCTATTATAATATACTAACACATATAATTCATTTCAGATTCAATTTGTTGACTTTAGTCCTTTGCTCATCAACTTGCCTTAGCTATACCTTAGAATTTTCTGGGGAGTTATAAAAAAGTACCATTGTCTGGCTCCTTCCAAGGCCAATTAAATCAGAGTCTTTGGGGATGGGGTCCTGAGTGTAGGTGTTTAGTGAGAGCTTTCTGGGTAATGCTAGCATGCAGCCCAGGGTTAGAACACACTGCAGACCCTAATATACCTTATAGATGTAGTTCTGAGGTTGCAAATGCTTCGCTATAAATCACAGCATTAGGTGCTTGAGATGAGAACACTTTCAACTACCAACTTTTTAATCAAGACTGAGAAACAGCATTCACTTGAATAAATTTTTACATATTTTGGATTCAATAGGAAATCATTAGGTGCTTTAAAAAACTAATTGCAGTTGGCATAAAAAATTATATTAGTTTCAGGTGTGCAACACCTGAAGTTATATACATTTATATAACTTATAAAGTGATCACCCTGGTAAGTCTAGTATCCATCAGATACCATACATAATTTTCACAATATAATTGACTACATTCCCTATGCTATACTTTACATCCAAAAGGCTATTTTTTTTTAACTGGCAACTTGTACATCTTAATCCCTTTCCCTTTTTATTTTTACCCTTTTTTCCATTTATTTATTTATTTATTTATTTATTTATTTATTTATTTACTTACTTACTTATTTTACCCTTCCCTCTTTCACCCAACCCTCTCCCATCTGGCAACCATCAAAATGTTCTTTGTATCTATAAATTTGTTCATTTTTTAGATTCCACATATAAGTGAAATCATATGTTCATTTAGCATTATTTGCTATAACCAAGATACAGAAGCAACCTAAGTGTCTTATTAATAGTTAAATGGGTGAAGAAGACATGGTACATACATACAAAGGAATATTACTCAGCCATATAAAATCATGAAATCTCTTCAACAGGCAACATGGATGGATCCAGAGTGTATTATGCTGAGTGAGTAATTCTGAGTGCTTTTAATAACTTCAGAATTTTCCAGAGCCAGCACTCCAAGACTGTTAACATTTTCACCACCAGTGAATTAGCTCCACAGAAAGAGATGTGAGGAATTTTCTCTGGTGTATATTCAAATCTTACAATGTCTGCCAACTAAGAAGTGAAGGAAATATGTCTGAGACAATCACATTGGACTGCCTGTTGTTTTGCATCAGCCTGCTGCTATTCAACATGCTGCATGATCTGCTTCATATCCATTAGAGACAGAAAAGGTTTCTAACTCAGAAGAAAAGCAGTGGGTTTGGTCAAACATTTCCAGAGTTTTGATTATGATACTGAGGAGATTGATGGACTCTGTTACATCCAGCGCCGGCATAAACTTGAACCTTCTTCCCCCCATGATGGAACAAACCTCAACTAGTCTAGCCACAGAAGATGTATGTTACCCATTAGGCTCATTAGCATAGTGTCTCAGGTTTGTCAGGTATAGATGATCTGAGATTTCAGTCCAGCCAGGTAGACACACACACACACACACACACACACAGAGGAATTCAACTGGATGAGTCTTCCAGCTTATTAATAGCAATAAAAGGAATCATTGCATATGAATATGTAAAAGAAAAAATAAACAATAATTTTTTCCTACCCTAAAATCAGTATCATTGTGATTTTTAATTCTAGGAGAAAAACATACTGGGAGGTGACATGTGATGATGAAGAGTGTCTCATAATGAATCGTAGAGCCTGGATGGCTAGGCTTCTACTTCAATTCCAAAGGTGTTCTTTGCCTTTGTCTTTGGAGATTCCCTTAAGTGGACAGTTTCACTTGATAGCCTCCTGGACTGTTAAGGGAACCAAGAGAAAAAAGTTGGCAAGATGATCTAATAGGACTTTTATGTTCCCTACTTCTTTTATTGGGTGAACATAGTAATCATGCATCATAAATAGATGAAGAGAAGATGCCCATATTTGTGCACATTTACTCTAAATATCCTTTTATGTGTGAATATCCATCATTGTGGACCAGTAAAAAATTGTAAAAAATGACAGAAATGCTGGAACTCTGGCCAGAAGTTAAATGCAGCTAGCTCCTGAGAATGAGACCATGGGCCACTGTAGAATTCTTTGAACAGGAAGCTGAGTTTGAGACAGAAAGTTTCTCTTCCAGACTTTCTCCATCTCTTAATACTTTTCTTTTCCACCTGGCCTCCTTTGGAATAGTACACTTGCAATCACCTGCTTATCATTAGAGACTAGTGTTTTTCAGAATTCAAGGTTCATTACTGTAATTGGGACAGCATTAATTTTAAAACAGGTTGCGGACATCAGGTCATGTCTTAACATTTTGATATGGGCATAGTTGGATACTGTTTAACTTTTTCCTTATAATTCTAAGACTAGGATGAGGTTAAGATGGTTTCTCATAGGGTTTTTTGTTTTTTGTTTTTACAATGGTAATGATCATGTAAAAAGAATAATGTGATGAATGACTGGGCTTTGACCTTATTGTGATTATAGAAGCTAGTCATGCAACAAAGCTGCCTTGAGTAATAACCCTCTGCATGATGGACAGCTGGCATGGTTCCATTTTTCTTTAGCATTGAATGTCCTCAAGTTTTAGTCTTAACAAGCTTAGAGCAGCTTTTGATTATGGTTTGACTTCTGCCTAAGTGTCCTAATTTCCTTTTCCATTTCTGTGCTGAGATCGTTCCTTCCGTCTAAAACACCTGCCCCTTCCCCTGCTCATTTGTGCTTCTCCATGACAATTAAAATGATCTCCAAACCCATGGTTTCAAGTGTCATTCATATCTGATCATTTCCTTACATTTGTTGGGAGGCACAATTTAAGATGTTGATAAAACACTTCGGAAATAATAGATCATTTTTGCATATTTCTTCAGTGTTATTACAGTGGTTTTCAGTGTCCTTAAAGCAGGTCCTTTGAGTTTCAACCCCTCTCTCTCCTCCTCATTACACAGTGAATGTCACTTAATTCAGAATTACAGACTAATTGCTTGGTGAATGAATCTGATTTGCTTTGTAAAGTTTTCAGTGTTTTATAGAGAATGATAGTAAAAGAAGCAGAACATGGAAATTCATATAAATTTATACAAATTATGTATGTATCTATTGCTTACAGTCTAAAAGAATAAGAAAACATTTTGAAAAAATTATACTGTGAGCCCAACTAAGCCTTGTTAAATTTCACAATTGCTTGTTTTGGAGCATGTCTGAATATATTTATTCAATTATTGCATATCATTGAATGAGAACCTAAGAGACATCATTAGCCCAGATATTAGTATTACAAAAAAAAAGTTAGGCATGAATTTATTGTTTCCAAATTTTTAATAAAATCATTTTGAGCTCTGAAAAAATTGATCAAATTATCTTAAAGGCACCTTTAGACTTTATATTTTAAAGGTAATTTGGAAAGATACTATTAATTAGGAAAAGTTATGATTGAAGAAAGATATTTTACATTAAAAAAAATTATCCCAATTGAAGAACCAGTTTCTTTTTTCTTAGTATTCAATAATGGTGAGTGCCTAAATTGAGACAAATGGTGAGTGCCTAAAATGAGACAAATTATACAACAAAGTATTAAAACTTAGGGCCTGATAGAGGCAAGAGGTTGAGAGGAATTTCAATCTGTAAGTATCAATTTCATGGTAGAAGAGAATTATTATGTCTTCCAAAAAATCACTCTTACTTTCAGAAAGTAGCTTTGATGAATTTAGTGCCAAATTCAACAGCTGCTTAATATGTTTCTTAGAGGGGATTTAAAATCTTTCTGTTTGTTAAAACAACAACAAAAACATTCTATTGTACTTTTCTTATAATTAAAGTAAATATTTTGTCTATTAGCCATCCAAAATGATTTAAAAAGTCTTTTTTATTTCACTTATTTGTTTTTAATTTCAATAGTTTGCAAAGATGTAGGAATCTCATATTTTAAAATAAGATACTTTGAAAAGGAAGAATTGGTTATTGTGGAACTAATGAGCTCATTCATTCTTGATACTTTACCTAGAGAACTATATTGGATTATATTACCATGTGTGTTTATGTAGTTCAATTTTATTGGGTACTTGAAACCCATATTTGTACATGCAAATGTATCCCTAAATATGCAAATATATTTGACTTCACCATGAAAATATTTACTTGTGCATACAAAGAAGGTTCTCTACTCATAAGCTACATTGCCACATACTTTCAATTTGAAGTTAGTATACAAATCTCTATATTACACAGAAGAAATTAATTGTCCATATAGTAGCAAACATATTTTAAGAAATAATCCTTTAAACTAAACTTCTAATCCTGCTAAGTTCAAAACAAAACAAAACAACAACCTGGACAATATGTCTAAGAATGGTATAAACCACAATTTTAAAAATAATAAAATATGCAAAATATTGCATATTGCAAAATGGGTCAGATTAAGAAAATAAAATGTCTACAATGTTAAAAATGCTATTGATTTTATGAAAAACTAGGGGCCCGGTGCACAAAAATTTGTG